>JAAOEG020000029.1:3908644-3919928 GCA_011763625.2 Papilio bianor | reverse complement strand
CTGTGTAGTCGTGGTATTACACCGGGCGAGCCGGCCGATTCGTGCGAAGATGTTAAAGCGGGCTCTACCACTGTAAATGTATGTTTGTTACAATGTATCTATATAAATACTCATACATCTCGATTAAATTTTGCATAGATATATTATAGAACATAGCTTGGAAGAAAATATAGGCTTCTTATTATTAATTTTTTATTAAAGTTTTAAAATAAAATTAACGAAAACCCGGAAAATTAATATGGTGTACATATATTACTTATTTACTTATTCATTATTCTTTTAATATAATAATTCGGTTATAAGGATGTAACAACTATTGCAGTAACGGGTACTATTTTGTAATTCTAGTTAAATTTATTTGTTAGAACAAATTCTGTATAAATACTGACTGACTTATAACAAATTCAAACACGAAAGCTCCTAAAGCTAAGGCAATTAGTTGCTGCCTAAGTCCTAGAACTTCTTGAGAATTACATTAATTCGGGTTTGTCTTTTCAATAACCCTTTGGCCTATATATTAACATTCCAAATACAACTGTTTTGTTTACCAAATTAAGAATGAATTTAATGAATATTTAGTGTTCTATTTTCGTCAATGTACCGCATATATAAACTTCGGTCTCTGCACACTGCCGCGAATGCAATAAACCTAACTATAGCTGTGATTCGTTTCAGCAATCCAGTCGAGTAAAACGAGTCTTAGGTGATGTAAAACTGTACTTAGAATTTGCACATATCGCATTTTACGTTGAATGATTCTTATTTGCGTTCCCAACTGACAAGTTGAAACGTACGTGTTGTAAAATTATTTAAATCGTAACCGTCCTGGTATTTTAACCTTAATACTATGGAGTAAAAACGGCTAAGTCACGAATATTTAATCCGGTGTCGGTACCGAGTAGTTTCGAGTCCATCTGGGGCTCTTCTAAAAGGTGAATGGAACTGGTATTTGGTATTTTGTTATAATACTGTCTCACGAAAGTTTAAACAGTTTAATTAATGCTATGAAGTTGAAGAATGTTACTCTTTGAAATATATTTTGTGGGAATGTTGGATATTGGAACATAATTAACATCTGATTATGTAATTTGAGGTAGATAACAAATTGTTAGTGAATCAGTCAACTTTACATAATGTTGTTATAGTTTTAATTAATTTTTCTAAATCAATGGCTTAGATAATCAAGAAACAAAGCATTGTATAAAGTTCGTAGCTCATTTGTGGCAAGATCTGCGGAGAGAATAACTAGAAAACTTGTTTCGTGTAAAGTTTGAAGTCCGACAAGTACTGGTGCTGGCAAATAACAATGAGAAATTTGAGATGAACACTTTTATGTTAGCTAAAATGTAATTGCTAGGAACACCACTATTTAAAACCTGAAATCATAAACTATAAAAAAAGCGTTGATTTTAATTTCTAGAATAATAATTAACCAAATTATTTGTACTATGTAAATTGTATAGTTTAATAAATTAAAACGTTATTAGGGTTACAATAGGATTACATTTTGATACCTGTAATAAACAGCTGTAATTTTTCTATTACATTCTACTTTTTTCTTTAAGATGAAATTAGATGAAATCATAGCGTTTAAACTTTCGTGAGACATTATTCACGTCTCTCACTCAAGTGTGAGAGACAGGCTGCGACCGCGAAATAATACCAGTCCCACTCATCCTGAAGAAGAGCCCCCGATCGGTTCGAAACTAGTCGGTGCCGACACCGGATTAAATACGTGAGTTAGCCGTTTTTATTTTATTATAGATGAAATCAGTTTAAGTAAAGGAATAAAGTTGAAAAACATGGAAGAAAAGGACATACAGCTTTAAGAAGAACCAATTAACACGTTAAATTGTTAGTGGTAGTTAAGTTTTAATTTAGTACATTTTTAACTACAAAAATATATTTCTTTAAAATTAACCAAATCTAGTATTATAGGCATTTCTTACTTTAATTACCATAACTAACAACTACAAAACCCCTAAAAAGGATACTAAAAAGTTGAATGATAATACAAAATCGCAACGACACTCATTAGAGTCTACCAAGAATCAAGAATATATTAATATTCTTGATCCCTCGACACTTTTGATTTGTGTATTTTGT
Organism: Papilio bianor; assembly: GCA_011763625.2. Classification (NCBI taxonomy): domain Eukaryota; kingdom Metazoa; phylum Arthropoda; class Insecta; order Lepidoptera; family Papilionidae; genus Papilio; species Papilio bianor. The sequence continues at coordinate 3,917,822 of JAAOEG020000029.1, read as the reverse complement.
AAATGTAATGTAACCTATAATAATAAATTAATTTACAAGGGCGTTGATACATTACTCGATGAAATTACTTAATACAGTCTTAGACAATCTTAATATTTACTCTCCATTAGCGTGAGTACGTATATCAAGTTTCTGGCGGAGATTTCCAAATTGGATGAATATCTCGTTAAGCTCGGTTTGTCTTCTAATACAATCGATATTGCTCAAACTTCATGCAATCATATCTACTTTGATACAAGTATTATATCTATACAGATAATAAAATTGGAGTGTCTTCTGTCTGTCTTTCTGTTTGTTGCGGCTAATCTCTGAAATGGCTGGACTGATTTTGACGGGACTTTTACTGGTAGGTAGCTGATGTAATAAGAAGTAACTTGGGCTACGTTTATTTTAGAAAAAGAACGCGCGGACGGAGTCCCGGGTGATAGCTAGTCTATACTAACAATACAAAGATATATTTTTATATATATATATTTGATTGTATGTTTGTATTGAATAAACTCCAAAAGTACTGAACCAATTTCTAAATTTTCTTCACCATTAGAAAGCTATATTATCACTTTGTATCATAGGCTATATTTTATTGTAAGTATAGTTTAGTAGAAACATAAACATCAGCGTATTTGATACGTATAGCATATTTGAAGATGTGAAAGGAATTTTAGCATAAGGGTATGCTAAAATTCCTTTTACATCTTTTACCACACGGGCGTAGCCGAGGCGAGTCGCTAGTGTTATTTGTTTGAAAATTAGTGTTTATAAATACTAATAAACACTAAATAGCTTCACAAATTTCTACACTATTATATTCAGGGTGCTGCTTTATTATATATCGTTAAAAATATATTTTTTTAAGGATTTTTATTTTTACAGTACAATTGTTTCAGCTTATGAAATGAGCTGGTATAATCGTACAGCCGCGTTTAAAGTAAGATCTGACAAAATTATAGTAATTAGTCCAACATCAGCCGTTGAGTTTCAGGTCATGAAACAGCTCTCACTCGCGCCTGTTCCACCCACAATCCAACAGCCAGAGTTGAATATCTTCTGGCTTCCAACATGTCTCGCAATTAGGCGACAGCGTTTTTTTCGTCAGGTCTAAAATTTATTTTAATAATAAAATAATAAGATGAACGAGGTAATGTATCAGGATATTGTATGGACAACGGAGTCACGCCGCTTTCCTAGGTTGCCACAAATCGGCGAAGGTTACAGGTGTCTCGGACCGCATGAGTGTATGGAAGAGCAAAGAGCCACACTGTAGGTTCTTTGGGGCCTTAACAGGACCTGATATGGTCCGATTATCAATGGCTTCGCTTCAGCAACCTTTTTGGGGAAACTGAAGATTTTTGTATTTGCAATCATGGACAAAGTCCCCGTAACGTACGACTACCGAAAGCATATCTTAAAGGATGCTACGATTCACATTTGCCGGGCATGTCGTCGTCCCGGTCACTCTGTTGGACATATCGTTTGCGGTTGCGTCCCACACACGTCTTACGTACGCTGCATACTTGCATAGACACAACCAAGTAGCTAAGATTGTCCATCAGCAACTTGCCCTTAAATATGTGGATACTGAGGTACCATAATACCAATATCAACCTTCATAGGGTCTGAAAAATATCCATATCACGCTGTACCGGGATCGATCTATTATTACGGATAGGACTATTGATGTCCCTATATAGTAATAACAGACCGGTCTGAGAGTTGTGTAATGTTAGTCGATGTCACTATCACACATGACGAGAATATCGTGAAAGCTGAAAATGATTTTTTTTTAATTATTAGATTTGGCTCACGAGGTTATCGCCATGTGGCGTATGAAATCGACTACCATTGTTCTAATAGTGGTATCGGTGAATAGACTGATAGCGAAGAGTTTCGACTAACTTCTTAAGAAGCTCTTTCTAAACAGTTGAATTATGGGCCCAATACAAAAAGCAGTCATTTTAGAAACAGCGCGCATTGTAAGGAACCTCCTTTCTCTGAAATCCTGACCAATAGTTGCTTGAGTCGAGGAATTTGGAAAAACCGGTTGTGTACTATTTTTTACATAATATGTTTTATATTTTTTTATAGAATGTGTATTAAAATAAATGAATATGGTCAAAATAATAAGTCAAGATAACGTAATTAGTACATAAAAATAAATTAATATAAAGTTAACAAAAATATTATATCTCACAACTTCATGTTTTCCAGCGGTCGTAATTCTTAAGAACACTCATTCCTAACTTCGATGCTTCGATGTTTACGGTAAAGTTAAACGAGAAAAAAAATGTCAACAACTCAAACTTCGGAATAATGTCAAAGGAAAAAGGAGACTGATATTTTTTAGGAAATATTTGCATTCGAATTTTCTATAGAACTAATACTTAGGTTAACTTAACAGCATCAGCAAACATAAAAATCGATCAATTTTTTGACCAGTTTTTTAGTATTGCTTTATGTAAAATTTGTGCGTTTGTCATAACTCATTATACATCCCCACTGAGAGGCTCGGAGCCTACCCTAAGTATAGAGTGACTAGGCCTTAGTCAACCACGCTGGCCCAGTACATTTTGCTGTACTTCACACACATCTTAGAATTTTTCAACGATATGTGCAGGTTGCGTAACGAGGTTCTCCTTGACCCAAGAACATCGGAAATGTAAGTATGAAATTCGAAAAACGCATTGGTATATAGCGGCATTCGAACTTAGGACCTGCATATTACAAGTCAAGAGCTTACCCTTACCCCCTGAGTCGCCGACGTTCCGCTGCGTGTTTTCACGCTTGCTATTTGTAAGAAAAGTAACAGTAAAATAAAATTCGTGTTAAGTTAAATTAAACCTTATTTAAATTGGGTAAAGGTTTTATTTACCATAAAAAAGCTCTGCTACTTTAAAGTTCTGCTATACGCTCCGGTCTATATGAAGGGACTCTAAGAAAAGTTTCTAAATTAACAAGACAAAGCAATAATTGTAAGTAAAATAGTTATTGGAATAATATTCAGTTGATCATCAGCTTACTATACATCGCCACTAATGGGCACAGAGCCTACCCTAATTTATGGGTGACTAGACCCTAGTCAACCACGCTGGCCCATTGCGGGTTGGTTGACTAATATTCAGTTATTAGGTTAGAATTTTTTCGTTTGCAAAAATAAAAAGATTACAAAACAAAGGAACTAAATTAAATATCTTTTACGTTTCTTTTAAATTACTCCGTAATATTTTATTCATCGCATACTACAAAACCGACAAGCTTAATTTCTTATTATAAAATATGAAGTTAGTGCTTCATACACTTTTTTTAATATAGAAAGCATAATTCAAACAAGAGGCACTAAAGACGCAAACCTTCTCTCGTTATGAGCTTCATGAATGTATAAAACCTACATAGATTGAGAGTAAACTTTCCTGGAGATATTTTTTTACAAAAAGTCACAAAGTTAAGTAATACCTTTCTCTTTGCACCGTTCCATTTTTTATTCCTCTTGATAATCTTTAGAAGATGAAACGTATATTTAAATTAAATAAGATTACTTACTCCACTACTATAAAATTTATTTGATCCTCACTCAATTTAAATATAAGACAAGATAAAAAATTTACATTGAATCCTTTGTGATACAGAGCTGGATATTCAACTATCATAATATGGAGAAAAACATAGCATTAAAAATGACACTTAAATGTATATAAAAAGTATTATTTTGTTTATTTGTCTCCATTTTAACTTTCGACGTCGACGAAAGTAGTCGACAAACATAATGTCCTTGAAATGTCCAGTATCGATTTTCGTCCATTTGTTTGGACTCTGAAGCTTTGATAAAAACAATGTCGGATTAAAAACCAACACTAATCGTTTCATTTCGTTCAAAGTAGATCGTGATCCGACGCTGATCATTTAAAATGATGATAAAATTTTCAAAGCGATAAACGAAAGGTTCGGTTAGATTGTACCTGACGTAATTAGTTCTTCGTAATAAAGCTTCCCTTTCATTTTATGGATGAACAAATGAATTTATCGCCCATTTTTCAATGCTTATGACTTTCATTAAATAAAAATTGAAGAATGATTTTGTTCATCTTTATTTTAAAATTATAAGACCTTTTCGAAACCAGTTGATGCTTAAGTACGCTATGTAACATAGGCAAATATAAATCATACACATATCATCTTAGTTTTGTCCACGACTCCGTACGCTTGGAATTAAAAAAAACCTAGTAAGTAGCCTATGTATTCTTCCAGACTATGTTCTATATCTGTGCCAAACTTCGGCATCCGTTAATGATAAACCCTATAAACAAACATCCAACCACCCAACATTTTTTTTATAGTACTAGATGACCAACGATGGAGAGAGAGATGCGTTGCCTACCTTAAATCTATAGAGGTGGAGACGCATATAAAGAAGATTCTCAAATCTATGCGTTCTCTTCACCGCTAAATTCTCTTCCCCTTCCTATCCTTTGCGGTTGGAAAGTGGAAGAGGACCAAAATAAGGGCTCGGGCATACTCTTCAGACGAAACGTGGAATTGCTTCCACTTCACGCTTGTCTTCTGTGTGGTCGTGGTACTACACCGGGTGACCCGACGAATTCGTGCGAAGGTATTAAAGCGGACTCTACCATTGTTTAACGTTAACATTTAAAATATTAATAAGATGTAGGGTAAGTTATTAGTTTAATATACTTCCTTCAAATTGAATATTCTCCTTTTTCATTCGCTGTTAGAAACATAACCATCATGCGGAAATATGGACGATTGCCAAACAAAGCAATCAGTAACAGTTATGTTACTCTGTTATAATTTTATTTTAACATTTAGGAAAATCTATTAAGTACTGTAATTTCGTTTTTACTCTTTTTATCCGAAGAACTAAGAGTTCGTTGACACAGACCGGAGCGAAGACCATACGAAAATTGATTATCGCAAGTAATATTGAGCTCTATAATTAATCGAAATAAGGTTGAATATTACTTTGCACGTTTTTCCTTATTAAGAGCAAGCGTAAAAAGGACGTGTAAAGAAAAATTAACCTTGTTTCAATCATATATATTTGGGCTAAAAATCTTCTCTCTTCTACGGTCCGGTCTGTGTAACCCGATCCTTAGGATAATGTTTTACATTATACGTTACAGTAACAGCCCAAAGTACGGTATCCTTGAGATGACCGGTAAAACATAAGATTTAACAAACATTTCTGGTATATAAGTCTAAATCTTATTGTAATCTTTGTTCATTCCAGAATTTACTAGTGACACCCCTAACTTATTATGAGAACGTGGGGACGCATAGTGAGCTGACGATCGCATATACAAATTTGTTAATTTGTAAGTTGCATCGCCATTGTCATCGTTGAGCGTCACTAGTTCAGGGGTTTAACAGTTGACTTTTAATGTACAGGTCCTAGGTTCGAATCCCATAGACCAATGGGTTTTTTAATTTTCAAATGTAATATGTACATTTATCCGATGTTCTTACGGTGAAGGAAAACATCGTGATGCAACTTGCATATCGGAGAAGAAATTCTAAGATGTGCGTGAAATCAGCCCGCAGTGCGCCAGCGTGGTTGGCTACGGCCTAGTCACCCTAACTTAGCGTAAGCTCTGAGCTCCTCAGTGGGGTCTGAGATGATCTGTGAGATATTGATGATGATGTTCCCCATTGTCACCGCCTATCTTTAAAATAAAGTAATCGTGAATAAGAAATATAGAGAGAAAACACGTCTCAAAAGAATATAGTACTCGAAAATCTGAGGCGTTATCAAATATTCTTATCTTGTATTTTCTTGAAGCACTTTACTGATTGCAAACAAGGTTACTTTTATATGAAAACTTTGTATTGACTTTCACACAGAAAGCATGTAATTTTCTACGTTCAATTTTAAATAAGAACTTGTTTAGTTTGATAAATAAAACGGACCAATCGCATTTCTTTTTTAATAAGATTTTATATACATTCATTAACGAGCCTCACCTACTGGCTTTTAGTATTTTTTTATGAAATTATATCAACCAAGCGGCCACTTAAATTCGCCAAAATAGAAAAATGATCGTTGCCCAGAGACATTAGCAATTGCTGATGCTTTACCTTTTATCTACAGGCAAGAAGACGTATAGAAAGGCAATATTTCCTCTTCCCATGCTGTCCGATGATTGTCTCTCAAATCCACTTCCCCTTCCCATCCCTTCGATATAAGAAAAGGGAAGGATGGGGAAGAGGACCGAAGTTAGGCTTCCGAAGCGCACATTCATCAGACGAAATGCGAAATGTATTCCACCTAACATCTGTATTCGGTGGGCGAGACGGCATATTCGTGCCACAGATGTTATTGTTTCTGGCGCCTGGCTACTAGTGTTAAATTTATAGATAAGTTGTCTGCGATAGATAATTCAATGATATGAAATTCAGACGCAGTTAAACTCGAAAGAAAGGGTGGAATCGTCTAAAGAGTTTTATAATTTACAAATAACTGGTATTTATTATTTCTGTTGACATAAAAAAAAAACGATTTTTTATTGGTATGTCTAAACGAAAAAAAATTTTGAGTTTAAATGCTATATGTGGGCTATGACTATGAGTAATAACGTTAGAAATAAACGCCTTAAGCTATTTTTCTAAGTTAATGTAATATGCGGCTGACGTAACTCAGCGGATGTCTCTATGGAAATATGATATAAGTACGCAAATAGACTTAGGATTAACGTAACAGTTTGCTGTGTCCGTCGACTAATATTAGTAAAGGAAGATAGGTAATTTTGTATAGAACCCGTACCCAGTGTGTAGCATTTTGAACAAGAAGTAATTTAGAAGAGGCTTAGTAGAATAATACAAAAATAAATGTAAAGAGAAAATGTAAAGAAAATGTAAAGAATTTATCGGAGACCAAAGTTATAATGACTTGAATACACTTTTAAATGTTCTAAATATCAAAATTTTATTTCTTACAACAAAATAAATAACCAGTCGTTCCTTCTGTATAAGCATTTCGACTTACACCCAAATAGTGAAATGACATTTAACTATATAACAGCGTCTATAATGATATATCCACGCTTTTTCCAAAATTGAAATCTTGGGGTTTGTGAGATTGTCGTCTTCATCTCTGCCGTATGTCCCTCCCCCAGAGATCGCATTAGGAATGATGCGATCCGCAGCAGAACAAAGGTAACCTACTTTACCCGAAGAATTGTACACCTGTAGTGGCGATGGGCCGGCCACATTTCCCGTAGGACGCACGGTCGATGGCGCCGCAAAGTTTTGGATTGGCGGCCACGGACAAGTCGACGCAGCGTGGGAAGGCCTCCCGTAAGACACTACTACTACAGACACTATCATCAGATTACTGCATCGAGTATCGCGTAGCACAATTTTTAACGTGGAATATCTTTATTCTTCCGCGACCTATAAAATTGCCCCAATACAACAAACATACTATATTTTCAAGACTAATGGTACCATTGGTACCATTTTCAATACACATCACGCTTACGGGTACGTTTTGTTACACATTCCTTGAGTTTTTTATACTACAAGGTGGCAAACGAGCAATCGGTCACCTGAACTCGTCGATGTAGCAAATCGACCGCTACCCATAGACTACGGCAATTGCAAATGCGTTGCCGACCTTTAACCAATGGAGGAGAACACGCACAGAGGGAGAGTACCCCATCTTATGCGCCCGCTAATGAAAAAAAGGCGGGAAGGGAAAGAGGACTAGTATGAAGCTTCCGGCACACACATCGGAGGAAACGCGAAATTACCTCCATTTCACGCCTGTCTTCAGTGTGGTCATGTTATTCCACCAGGCGAGTTGGCCTATTCGTGTAATAGTTGTTGTTGCTGGCGTCCAACACTGTTAAAGGGTCCCGTTAAAAAGATAACGTTCTATTTTTTTTATAAATTTCTAATATAAAGCTAATAAATTCTGAAAGTAATGATATATTCTTATCGACAATCACAATAAAAGCAAAAAACTTTCCTCACTAACTATAATGAATGGTAGAAGTTGGGAAATAAAAGGAAATTATTAATTACTCTTATTTCCCTGTGGCATATAATCACATACTTGTTGGATAAACATATTACGCATTGACTTTTATATTCCCTTCTTAATGATATCACTATTACAAACCAGTTACGAAAGAACACGAAACCAAAAACGGCGAGATACTCGTATTTTGATGCTCATTTATTATTATTTTTTTTAATACTACAAAGTGGCAAACGGGCAAACGGCCACCTGAAATAGCTGAAAGCTGCAAAGTGAACGGTGCCCATAGACATACGCAATTGCGGATGCGTTGCCTATCTTTAATCGACGGACGAGGAGACGCACTAAGATAGTATTTTCTCTCCTATGCGTCTCCTCCTCCGTCAAGTCCACTTCCCCTCCTCGTCCTTTCCCTGTAAGATAAGGGTGGGAAGGGGAAGAAGACAAAAATACGGCCTCCGGCACCACACTCATCAGACGAAATACGGAAGAGCTTCCACTTCACGCCTGTCTTCTGTGTGGTCATGGTATTGCAATGGGCGAGCCGGCTAATTCGTGCGAAGATGTTAAAGCGGGCTCTACCACTGTTGAATGTATTTAGCATTTACGGGTTACCATTAAAATATATCTTAACTTATAAAGTAAGAAATCAAAAATAAGCTTGATAAGATCCAACAGAACACTCTCTAGGTATAACTTAATAATTCTTCGAATAATGATTTTCATTCAAAAATGTGTTTCTAATAATTTAAATATTGCGTACTAGCGACGCGGACCGGCTTCTTGCGGGTATCAAATTATATGTAATATTTAAGACACTTTTAGCATACGGGTTCAGACATACGATATTAATATTACTTATCTTTAACTATAGTAAAGTATAGCCTAATTATCTTACTCAGTGACAATAAAGCTTCAAATAGTAAAGAATGTTTGTAATTGTTCAGTAAATTCGCAGCCTGTTCAAAGCAAAGAAACAAACACAGAATCAAATCTTTCCTCTTTATATATAATATTAGTATAGATAAAAAATCATATAGAAAACATTTAAATCTTACTTCTTACAAATATTATAAATGCGAATGTTTAGGTAGATGCATTGAGGAATGGTTGGATGGATGGATGGATGGATGGATGGATGGATGGATGGATGGATGGATGGATAGATGGATGGATGGATGGATGGAT
>JAAOEG020000029.1:3896037-3908544 GCA_011763625.2 Papilio bianor | reverse complement strand
ATGGATGGATGGATGGATGGATGGATGGATGGATGGATGGATGGATGGATGGATGGATGGATGGATGGATGGATGAAAGGGTGGGTGGATGGATGGATTGATGAATGGATGGATGTTTGTTAGAAGTTATCTCCAGAACGTCTTTATTGATCTCATCATGAAATTTGCAACAAATAAAATAACAGTCGTAAAAAACACAGACTATTTACTAAGTTATTTTTTAATTCCATGGACGAGGTCTCGCGTAAAAGCTATGCTATAATAAATTTTCAAGAAGCATATGGATAAGAAGTTCAAGCGTATTCTCAGTCGAGTTTTAATACTTTGAATATTACTCTCAGATAAATATGAGAGAAGAGCGAATTATTTTTATCGGGATTGATATCTCCGGAGCAATAAATCGGGAGCGCGCTTCCCAACATACTGCTTCAATTTCGATATCCAATCGAGATCTCAAATAGCGTTTTTAATGTATAATTCCTCCTTTAAATCTCACAACTTTCTTAATTAACTGATTTATTAGGGATGCAATCAAAATATTTTTCAGAATCCACTGTTAGCTTGAGGATAGTAACAAAAAGGTTTAAAATAAAATTGGTATAATACAACAGATATTTTTTTTAAAAGAAGATAGCTACCTTGTCAATCTTAATAATATATTGCAAACAGAAATTTTATACCATAGCAAGTCTAGTCGTATTATTAAAAATTGTATTTGAAAAAAAAAATAGTTTTTAAAAGAGATTTTCAAAACGTAATCGTTCATTTTAATACACGCGAGTCATTTTCGATTCCATTACGGTTTAAATGACTTGTGTAAAAAGATGGGCGTCACTTTTTAGGCGCTAAGAGTCAACTGAGCTTAAGAGCTTAAAAGCTTTATAATGGCAACACTCTCTCATATAAATAATACGTATAAATATTAAATCTTTACACCCCAAGTTTTGAACCCCATTATAGGTACTCATTTAATGAAAACTATCTTGATCTTGACTAGAAACAACCGTTATATAGAAAACCCTACGAAATATATTTTATCTATTGAACTGGCAGCCCTAATACCCTCATAAAGCCATTACGCTAACCAGAGGGACCCGTGCCGTGACCCTTGGATGTATTGAAGTAGCGTATGAATGGGATCCTTACTTTTTACCTAGCAAACTTCTTGATATAAATCATTTAATGAAGCTTTAGTCTTCAAAGAGGTTAGATCATGTTATTTTTGTTAGTCAATTTTTATTCATCGTACTTACAATATTATATGGGCGAAAGTTTAGATGTATGTATGGATGGATGGATGTTTGTTAGAAGGTATCTCCAGAACGGCTCGACTGATCTCGATGAAATTTGGCACTGATATAGACTTAATAAATAAATAAATAAATAAATAGATTTTTTTTTAATTTGGCGCGCACGTACTCGCAGTAAGACTAGAAATACATATATATACATATGTGTTTGTTTCTAGATATTGACGGCGATTTATACACGGTCCCACATTTTAATGCGTTTTCAGTTTTAATTACTTTTAAATATTTCAATAAATCTTTGCCCATAAAAAGTGCTTTAAAATTTTTAATACATCTTCACAAGTCGATGTCTGAAATGAGACACTCAGTTATTTCTATAGAGGTTCAAGTTTCGTGGGAATTTATTACTCTGTCACATAAAACTGTGTTTTCGAGTGAGCCATAAAATTTTACTGGTTGATAAAATTAAAACGAACCGACCGTTCTTAAAACATTTTCAGTTGCAATCTTCGATTTTTATCTTTTTATGATTTGAGAATTTAAAAAAATGTATATTTTAATAACCTGGACATAGCTCTAACATTTTGATAAATATCAAAGATGAAATTAATTATTTTGTTTGTTTACCATAAAATTAAAAATTAAAATCAATTTAAAAAATATCTATGAATTTTTATTTTTTATTCCCTTAAAGAATAAATATTTCGTCTTCGTTTCATTCCCTCGTTCATTTTCTTTTGACACGCATTAACATCGTTACATTCTAAAGCCTTAAAGCCCTTGAGCTTTCATTCCGGCGCTTGTGTTGTAATATATACTGTATTTTACTCGTCGTAATGAAAGCGTAAAAGATATTAAATAATGTTATCTTTTTTAAAGGTGACAATATTTAATATTATTATTTCTTATCTCAAAGCCCTGTCTATAATATATACTCTTTGTTAATATTTAAACACGACATAATCATTATCTAACAGACTCTTAAGTAAAAATATTAATCTGAAGACGATTCAGGAACGCTTAAGTTGCGTTGTTGGTTAGCTAAATCCGCCAACCCTGTACGCTTAAAACTTTGCCAAACTACAGTTTTGTAAAACTCTTTTGACATTGGTATCAACGAGGACGTGTTTTATTCTAGCCCACCTTATAGAAAGACCTCTTAACTGTATATGTGTTAAATTAGTTTAAATTCACGTTTGTTAGAATAATCTTAGTTAAATATACCCACAGGGAGAATCAGCAGAACATACCAAAAAGGGAGAATATAAATATTTACCCATTTTTCAACCAAATAATAATTAAACATGAAACAACAATTAAATTAACATTTTTTGACATTAATTTGCAACACCATACTCCATGTTTAATGAAATAAAAAAACTAAAATAAACAAAATGCATTTTTATTAGATAAATTTCTCAATGACACAGAAACCTTTGAAAACTGTAGATTTTGTGACGGTTTGAAAAAGAATATTTCCTCTCCTTGTAACCTCCCCTTCTCCGTCAAAACCACCTCCGCTTCCCAACCATTCCTTTTAAGAAAACGGCGAGAAGGGTAAGAGGTAAGAGGGCTAATACTAGCAATATAAAATATTAAGAAGTTTATAATAAGCAACAATCTATTTGCATAAGATAAGACGCGTAAGCAATGTAATTCATTTACACATTTAGTACATTATTGGTACGTAGAACGCGAACTACCGTCACATAAACTTAAACTAACTACCCGCAAGCAAGTCTTAACAAAGTTGTGCGATTAATTTGAACCGCCCGCTTCAGAGTTTCCCTCCATTCTGCTCGTATTGTTAAACATGACTAGCTAAGCGAGAGGATAATGTAATTTTATTTATTAAAGTTTTGAACTACAAACTTACCCGATTCAGATCTACAATACAACCCGAAAGTAACGTAACTTGAATTTGTAGCGCTGCAAACGTGTATTATTGTAAAATAAGATTATCTTCAGTTCATATTGTCGCAAAAATTTAACATTATAATAAGGTAGAATGATTCTACTTCATACAAATCTTCAATGTTTGCGATAACGACGAAAATAGGTAGACGTGTCTCAATCAGCTCTAAACCGGTTCAAAATTGGCAGTTCACAGCTCAACGCGATGTACTAGAACTACGTAATCCGACGAGTCGCGAACTGTCTGCTTACTCGCACTTCCTTCCAGTTGCGGAAATGAAAATCAAAACTGTATGCACGTATAAATTGAGCTGTTATGCGAGCCGGTTCACTGATCTGCTTTACACATGTGCACTGTGATCTGCAGCTCATCAATTTTATTTGAGTCACCCATGACTAGAAATAATGTTGCCCGATTTAAGCGATGCATTGATATATTGCTATTTTAAAGACACGACAATAACACGCGTTTGAATGACTGAGGTATTATACTTACGAGTTTTTAAAACTCAAACTGACAGAAGTGGAGTAGTGAATGCTATAACTGTTGAGCTACAATCTTGAGATTAAAATCACCATTGAAGTATATCTTCGGTGAAGAATAATGACTTATTGTTATTGTGCATCGATGCAATATTAGTTGTTTACGATTAATGCTTTGAAAGCTTTATCAAACAATCTTAATAATAATCAATTTATTGATAATAAAAAACATTGTTTCCTTAATATTGTATTAGCTCACCGCCAGTTAGCAACGTTCCCAGAAGGCTGGCAGCATTTCCACGCTGGATAGCAATGCTAATCCTTTGCGCGAAATACGTACCAGCCTTCTGGTCTCCTGAGGCCTCAACCAGTTTTTTTAAGGTCCTTAAAATTATATTGTAAAATGAAAAACCTGTGTTTTGAAGAATATCTGTCTTTCGTAGGAATGACAAAAAGTTTAACTCGGTAACGACAGAAAGTAAAAAGTATTAAAGATTAAGTGAAACAGGTCTTATTCTGACTCACGGCACATAATTGCCAGTTGTGGCAGTGTTGCCACAATATAGATGGTCATAATTACAATTTTTTTGTGACAATTTCACCAGGCACCTGAAAACTGCACCGGGTGGTCGAGCACAGAAGGTGCGTAGCCCAAACCTCGTTTAAGAGTAACTAAGCTTACATCGGCTTGGGCCGTTACTTCTTTATTATTACCGGATTGGGTCATTATTACCACACTATTTATATTTATATTGAGAAGAAAAATAACCAAAACCTTTTCTTTAATTTTTATTAACAATGCAAATGAAAACATGTAACCTTATTATTAATCCTTATATTTATTGTATATACATATTACTTGCTCTGTATTTCATCAATAGATTTGTTTTTAACTTTTAATTGTAAATCAATAACTACAGTTTTCTTAAACAATTCCATTAAATCATTTCTAGTATAAGATTTGATCTGTTGCAGTCTCCCGCCTCCAGCACCACTTATTAACTTCGCTATTCTGTCCGAAGGGCACTCCACAACAACTGAACACACCACTTTGTCATCTTCTTCCAATTCATCATAGTATTCCAAACATGTTTTTAAATTATAAGGAATTTCTTGTGGAAGAAAATCCAAAAACTTTGCTCGCACCGTTTCCTCGATTAGTGCTTCTGGGGTTTGGTCTGTCCAATAATCTGGAGAATATTGCAGGCTCGAAACTTTTGCATTAGATATAAGATATTCCTAAAATGTATAACAGAATTAAGAAAAAATAAATTGGGTAAAAATAACTAATGCTTGTTTGTGTGTCATACTTTCTTGTGTGTGCAGCTGACTTTGTTCAATTTAAAACATGTTATAACAATTAAAATTTATTTAACACCACCCCAAAATATTAAATGTGACTTGTAATATGAAATATATTTCCGTTTAAAAAAATTATTAACTAACCTTAATAGCACCTACACCATCCCCTGTTAATGCAGACACTAGAAACACATCAGAGAAGTGACTGTAGCCCCGTTGCAATTTATTTTTAAAGGACTGAGATCTCTCTGAATTTGGCATAGCTCTTCCAGCAATTACTCCATTTGTTAGATTTTTAATTGTTGCCAATAGTTGCTTTTTAGATTTTAATTGATCCACCTGAAAAAGTTTTTACAAAACTAAACCAATAGATTTTACACCTTGGTTATGTAGAACATATTTATATTACACCACACCATCCCCCCCACCCCCTACATATTTTTTGAACAGACGAAATGATGACCAGAGCAGTGGAAGTTCTTTAACACATTCAGTGCTAAAAACTCTGCAATTCCATTTTGGTTCAGAGTATCATAGGAACACTGAATGTGTTAAACCTACTAATATACAAATGTGAATGTTTAGATGGATGTTTCTCGCTGAAATTTGACACAGATGCAGAACATAGTCTGGAAGAACACATACAAACTAAGTTTTTTTTTTAATTCTGCAGGGAGGGAGTCTCGGGCAAAAATTGTTAAGTAATAAAAACCAATTAGGATCTTATTACATTAACAAAGAAAATAAATTTAATAAGAATCTATACTAACTTTATTCAGTATCAAAAAGCTTGGTATTTTTCCAACGGAATTCAACATGCTTATCACATCTTGATGAATGCTGTCCCTCATCCATTTATTAGACACATCATGCACAACACCTACAACATTTGCACATCGTAAACTTTTTTCACAAGCACCTAACATTGATATGGGTAATTTGTACCTGAAATACAATCAATATGTCAGAATATTATTTTCACTAATTGTAGCTAATTGAAATATACATAATCATTCCTTTTATGGTTATTTATCCTATTTTTTTGGTTAAGAAAATCTGTATGAGTACTAAACTATTACTTATTTTTTTAGATACTTAGAGTAATAACAGCCACATTCTAATTTGTTAAATGAAAGGGTCCTTAATCTTACTCATTCCATATTATGGTAGTTTCTTCAATAACATTTGAATGCCTCAGGGTGATAGGTAGCTAATTTAGTAAATTTTAACTTTTTCTTTATATCAACTTACCTCTTTTGTTCCTTTTCACTTACAACGCCAGGAGTATCCAAAAATATTATTTGTGTATCATTTTCATAACAAATAGCTCTGGCTAGTTTAGTTGTGGTATGTACTTTATTAGACGCAGGGCAGATCTGTAAAATCAACATATTTACTAAATTATAGCAAACTGACGGTACCAAATTATATCATTAGAAAAAAGGTTAGAAATAATAAATCGTTAATACATACCTTGCGTTCTATAATTTTGTTAATTAACGTACTTTTTCCTGAATTTGGGGCTCCAATTATAGCCACATTTACTACCTTACCGGTAACTTTGTTTGCAGGTTGTGCTTTCTGGGTCGAAAAATATAAGCATCGTAAATATTTTATACAACTGTAGGTACTGCGCATTGAAACTATGATTGAAGTAGACATGATAATGTATTCGCTATTAACAATATAAAGATTTTTCTTTTATTGATCCAACAAAGCACAGCAAACATTAGGATATTTTCAGATTTTCAAACAATATATTTGACATTGACAACCAAATAACACCAACTCTATGGTATAGTTATTTTTAGTTTAGTATAGAATAGTTAAGCAAAAAAAAAATCCAACAGATTATAACAGACTGTTTTTAAAAATGTATATTTCTTTTTAGATAAGTTTATGGGAAATAATACTTCATGATTGATTCGTGTAAATAATCTCCATATATATTTTATAAAAATCAAATCTATTTACATAACTCGTCCATTCATTTTTATGTCTAAATGTTTATCAAAGTAACTGCATTATTTTGATGATCATTTTTGTTCGTCAAAACCAAAAATATTTTTCGCTTCCACGTAATATTCACTACACAGATTTGTAGTTATTGTACTGTTTATCATCTTCATATTAAAGTAATTTTATCTTATATAAACTTATAACTCCTTTTTACACAGAGAACTTAGTCTAAGCTTTTTTATAAAAATATTCTAAATTGGCAACTTGGCATCTACACCAATCACAACAAGAATTTGATACTTTACCTTTGCTCTTGCTGCTCTAACTTAGCTAACTATAGACTAAAGGTACTTGTAATAGTTAACTTATCCAATTATCGTTCATACCAAATATTAATTACATCGTCGAGTTCATTATTTTATAAACAACACGACTTATATATATTTTAATTTTGTTTCGCACCTTAGCGTGTTAAAGTTATTTTTGCCGCAAATATCTTAGAAGGATAGTTAAATCCAGCGGCATGATTTTATCCAGGTAAGTTTATTAATTATTCTGTAAGTAGATTTTCAAGCAAATGTTTTGTTCACAAATTATTATATTTTCAGAAATGTCAGAGATAAAGTATAAAAATCAAATTTTGGCAGCAATAGATCACTTGCGTTCGCGAAAGTCTCGCCCAGATATAAACAGAATTTGCAAGTTTATGCTAAAGTGTTATAAAGTTGCACCTAAAGATACAAAGGCTGACCTTAAACGTTGTTTAAAGGAAAGAAGCATATTTAAAGTCGATTATAAAGATAATGTAAGCTACAGAAACGCAGCTAAGTGGCGAAAGAAATCAGCACAAAGTAATAGTAAGTTAAAATATTTTTATCTTAAATAATCTTTGCTATGTTGTTTTAGTAATTATTTATTTTCTCAAATAGCAATGGCTACAGAAATTGATGAAAGAAAAATTATTTCATCTGCGATCGCGACATTAATATACCGAGATCAAAGTTATTTGGAAAATGGAATTGCATTTGATGATCTTATACGTGAAGCGGCATTTTTATCGAGATATACGAAAAAACAACTTGAAACAATTGTCAACAAAGAACTGTCTTCGGGCAGCCTAGTCAAGTTACCAAATGGTACACTAGCATTAGGGCCTGCTGGGGATCCTGATGGAGATAGTTCAGACAGTTTTAAATTTGAATACAATGATTCAAATACAAAGGTGAGTTTTTAAAAAAAAAATTGAGTTTAAATTATTTTGTTGTCAATATTTGAAATGAAAAACTTTTATTTAATACTGTGAATCAATACTTATTTACTCAGCGATATTAATTCTAACACTACTTCATAACATTATAAACTATATCTGGAGCAAATTCATTGTTTGAATATAATGCTAACAATGTTTATAATTTTATGTATCACAGATGACATCATCAGCTAATTCATCATGTAGGTCATCTCCACAACGAATGAGAGGTAGACCAAAAAAAAGACCAAATATCACATCTTGTAATAGCCAAAATATAAATAATCAAAATTCCGGTGTTAGAGTTGGCGAAAGACGTAAAATGGCAAAGAAGGTGTTTGACCCATCAGACAATAATGTACCCAGCAAACGCAAGAGAGGAAGGCCTGTGGGATCTCTTAATAAAAGCACAATAAAGAAAAGATTAATGATAGCTAGTCATCAGTCGTCAAAGAATGAAAATGAAGGAACGCCTATGTCAGAAAGTCAACACTCTTTAGATGGAAGTGGAGAAGATATAGAATCGGAGGAGCCAATCTCTCATGAAGCATCTGGAGGTGTTTGCTCCGTGTGCCACATCCAGAAACCACGAGGTTCTAATGACAGGATAGTGGAGTGTCGTGATTGCAACAACAAAGCTCATTTGAGTTGTCTTCAAACAGGCTCTGGTATTCTGAAACCACGACCCGATAACACTTGGCAATGTCCACATTGCAAGACATGTGTTGTGTGCTATGAGACAAATGATGCTGTAAGTTTCTTAGAGTTCACTTTTAATCAGATTTTGACTTATATTACATCTGTTACTTTTAGTTTTTTTTTGTTATCGGATACAATGTCAATTATTATGCAAGATTAGAAAAGTTAAGTTTGTCATACAAGTTTTTAAATTCTTAATATGATCAATTTTTTTTTCATCACCAGTAACATTTAACTTTCAAATAACTGCAAATTAATGTTAAATTTATGCTTCAATATGATTTTTTTGCATTATGGAAACTTATATATAGAAATTGACCCATAATTTGTTTAACAACATTTATTTATTATTTCTCCCCCTTTTTCACAGGGTATTTTAACAGTTTGCAATATTTGTTCGGATGCCTACCATGCGCTATGTCATACACCGCGCATACCAGAAAGACTGAAGGCATGGGATCAATGGGAATGTAACAACTGCTTAGAATCTCATCCAACCATTGTTGGCTCACCTGCAATTATACTTTCCAATATTGATTACAATTCAGAATCATCTACAGTGGATCCATTTCTAAAACCCCACGAGTTAGATAGGGCACCTACGAAATTAGCTGACGATGTACCATTTGACCCAAGTATACCCGATATAAGTAATTGGACAACAGAAGATGTATACAGCTACTTCATGGAACATTTGCCAGAAGCAGCTCCAATCTTAAAGGAACAGGTAATTCAAACATTATCATTTATTTCCAAAACATCTCTACAAAAACACAGTTATCTCTCTTTTTTTCAAAGAAAATGAGAGATATGACAATTCTAGCTTTTACCTGTGACTGTCCAAGTGGGATTAAAAGAAAAACTTCATTAGTAGCCTATTTATTCTTCTATGGTCTATGTTTATAACAAATTTCATAAAGACCTATTGAGCCACATTGGAGATACTTCTAACAATCATCCATTCGTCCATCTATACTTTTGCATTTATAATATTGGTAACATGTCCATAGACAATGTTACAGAATGTCAAAATTTAGCTATACAAAAAGGTCTGCTCATAAAGTGTTTTTTTTTTTAGGAATTTGATGGACAAGCAATTTGCACTGCCAGGAGAGCTGATATTGTAAGGGGTTTAGGACTTCCCCTCGGCCCTGCACTTGCATTATATAGAATAGTAGTAAAACTACAAACAAGGAAAGATGATTGGACTATGTGCTGGGGTTAATATAACTTAAAGCCTTTCCAACATTTTTAGTTGCAGTACTGTTTATACATTATCTAAGATTAAACTATTTTTAAATTATAATTGTAATCCATTTATTACCAAACTCTTAATGTCATCCCTGTTGAATATTCTATGATAGTAAAAGATCAACTTTGGAACTAAAATTATAATTTTCATATAAGTTAAATTTAACACTACTCTGATTGGGAAATATGTTAAATAAATAACATTTATTTACACTTTTTTTTGATCATAATGCTTAATAAAGGATAAAAATACATTAAATAGCATTGTCGCCATATTTATATAGAAAACTCTGTAGTGTGTTGGTAAATAATAAAAGTTGAGGAATTGCACTGGAGGCCAGAATAAACAGTCACCCTGGAAGAAGAAATTTACTTTATATTTTTTTTTTGTAAGATAGAAAGTGGTAACTAAAGTATCAAAATGTAAAATACTAACCATGTAAACATAAAAGAATTTTTGTTTTACTTCAAGTGTACACTGCTCTAAAGTTTTCTTTTCTAATATACCCATTGCATAAAAGAAGCATAAAAGTGTCGCTGGAGAAGCAAAACACTGGTCACATGCTATTTTTTTCAAAACTGTCTTCACATCAGCATATGGCAGCACCTTATCCAAATAAAGGTAGTACCAGTGATGCATTGGTCCCATTATTGTTCCAACAATGAACATTCTTGCTGGAAATTATAATTTATAGACATATGTTGCAAATGACAATAATTACATTCAAAAGTGTAATAATATAAGTGGGACAACTTTAACAATAGACATTTTAAGATAATTATTTCTTGTTGTAAAATTACATGCAGAAAATAATTATTACCTGTTCTTGGCCAGTCATATCGTCTTGGGAGAATCTTTGATTGGTACTCAATTTCTTGTTGAATAATATCTCCAATACCCATAAACGTCCCAGAAGTTATACTATTTGTTAATAGTAGGTTTTTTTTGAATAATATGTTTATTCCGCGGTGAAACATAGACTTCATACTGAATAAAAAAAAGTTAAATCTAATTCGATAAACATTAAATATTTTTTGAATACATTCATTCTATATGATAGTTTTCCTCAAAAAGCAGTCAAAATCAATTATATCAATTGTGCTAATCAAAAGTTTTAACCTCAAGATTTTGTCATTTCTTGCACAAATTTGTAAGATTTAATATTGATTAATTTAAACATATATAAATCGATGTTTATACAGTTTTATCCCACTAGATTTTCTAGAGACTTACATTATTCAGTAACTTTATAAATTGCAATTTTATGTGGTATTTTTAAAACTTGCGCTTATTAAAATTAAGCACTGTCTCATTTTGTTCTACCACAGATTCTGTTCTATAATCTGCAAGTTCTGACATTGACAGATTCTTTTAAAAAACCCATAATAACAGCTGTTTTACTCTCTCGTAATTTGTTTATTTTACTATACCCTTTTTAATGACCTCCGTGAAGTTGGCCTTTCGGTAAGATTATATCGATTTAATATCGGCAATTTTCTTCTTGACATTTGGTAACAATGGAGAGTAACAACTCTCAAACGAAAATTCTTTTTTCTTTATCATTCTCAATCGATTGCTTAACTACAAAATCCATTGTTACCATAATTAAAAAGAAAAGTTCCGATTTAGAATCGATTTTCCATTTCTTAAAAAAGTTTTTATGGGGAAGTATTAACTCTCAAGCGAAATTTCTCTTCTCTCAAACTCTCTCAAACTATTCTTGATCGATTGGCCTAAAGAAAATAAAATAAAAATGTCATGTGGGTGCCAACTTCACATCGAAAATAAAAAATGATTTTACGGAGAAAGTACTAACTCTCAAACAAAATTTCTTTTCTCTCAAATCCTCTCAAACGATTCTCAAACGATTTGCATAAAAAAATACAAGAGTGGGGGCCAACTTCACGGAGGTTTATTAATGTACATGAACATTATTTGTAATAATTTTGAATTACATAAATCCGTGTAATAGTTATAAAGAAAACATACTTTATGTAATATTAAAGGTTGGTTAGTTTGACAACAGACAGCTGTGAAGTATCTAATAAATTTTGCATTAGTAAAAATATCCTTCATAATTGTTCATAATGGTGGATACTTGATACCACAGATACATTCTTAGTCTAAGCTTGATACTGAAATGTCAAATGTAGTGTCATTATTGTCAAACTAATCAACTTGAAAGTTCTTATGGATAAAAAATAAGTGAAGCTGAACCTTTTTCCACAATCGAAGCATATGTCAGTCTTTAATCAACATCAAAGTGACATGGAAAAATAATAAGTATAAACGCCAATTGCTATTTTCCAAAAACAATAAAACTAGAAGATGCAGATATATTACTAAAATAAAAAATGGCACAACA
This sequence comes from Papilio bianor, assembly GCA_011763625.2. Classification (NCBI taxonomy): domain Eukaryota; kingdom Metazoa; phylum Arthropoda; class Insecta; order Lepidoptera; family Papilionidae; genus Papilio; species Papilio bianor. The sequence goes on along the minus strand of JAAOEG020000029.1, from coordinate 3,896,071 downwards.
TAGTGAAAACCTTGATTTCTCCGCTTTATTTAAG
>JAAOEG020000029.1:3682671-3699529 GCA_011763625.2 Papilio bianor | reverse complement strand
TTGCATCACGATGTTTTCCTTCACCGTAAGAACGTCGGGTAAATGTACATATGAAATTCGAAAATCGAAAAACACATCGGTACATGGCGGGATTCGAACCAGGAACTGCAGATTACAAGTCAAGTGCTTAGCCCCTGAGCCACCGATGCTCTTTGATGAATTAAGCATATACGTTCATTTAATAACTCGGTACGATTTAAATAATATAAATGAAGTATGATACAAAATTAAATTACCGTAGAAGTCATTCACCCCTTCAAAACTGGTTTAACTTTATCATGATTTCAAAGGGTACGAGACTACTTTAAAAGAAAAAAAGCGAACCCGACCCTCTGTATAATTCTTTATTCGTAATTGTCATAAAATTCGGTTCATTGGTCCATCGAACCTGCCTTACTTGTGTATACAGCAAAAAAGGTATAGAACAACGTATTTTTTAAAATAAGCATGAACCCGCGTGTATTTTGACGTCATTGCTGATATCAGAAAAAAGCAATCGTGTTTTCTTTTGGAATATCTCGTGAACAAGTGATATTGTAGTGGACAAAACCCCCTCCATGTCGTAATTTAACGTACATTCTGTTCGTTGAAAACGCCTAAATATCCGTACGATCAATAAATAAAATCTTCTCAATTTGAACTGTTTTTTAAATCAAGAAAGCAATAAAAAATGGTTTCAATACTAGCTGTCGCCCGCAACCGTCCGCGCGTTCTTTTTCTAAAATAAAAGTATTTTTATTTTAGTAGCCTAAGTTCTTACTTATTACATTAGCTACCTGCCAATAAAAGTCCTGTCAAAATCGGTCCACCCATTACAGAGATTAGCCGGCACAACCATACAGGCAGACAAAAATTGTAAAAAATGATATTTTGGTTCATGTACCGTCATTCAGATACATGTATTAAAAAACAGTTATTTCAATATTACAAACAGACACTCCAATTGTATTATATGTATAGACTAGCTGTCTCCCGCGACTCCATCTGCGAGTTCTTTTCATAAAATAAAAGATTTTTTCTAAAATAAACGTAGCCTAAGTTACTCCTTATTACATCATCTACATACCATTAAAAGTCCCGTCAAAGTTCGTCCAGGCATTTCAGAGATTAGCCGGAACAAACAGACTGACAGACATAAGATACTCTAATTTTATTATATGTATAGATTACTAAATAATTAGCTTGTTTTTTGTTTTCTTATTTTAATTAGCATCCATCGAGAGCGATATGCTCTGTTGGAGAAAAATGATAAGTCACGTTACTTTGGACGTGAACTGTAGATTGCAGTTATCAATGTGAGATTAATAAACTTAGATCTTATCACCACGTACTGATAATATAGTTTTTAATCGCCAAAACCTTACAATGTGATTCAATAAAGATTATACGCGTAATAACAAAGTGTATAAAGCATTTACACTTATAGATCGGGGGAAAGTATTTTTACTTATAATATGAATGAAATCTATTTGGCTATACTGTTTGTATCTGGCTGGTTTTGGTACAAAAAAAATTAAGAATATAATTCTAAATATAAATTAGAAATAGAGTGGTTTTTAATTATCATTTATTGTCAAAATCTTCGATACATTTTAAAATTTCAAAAGGTAAACGTGTAACGCAAGCCGCGAAAAATATTTATGATGATTATGTTGCATACATTTTTTTAAGCGTTTTCAATACGGAAATTTTGATGTCAAAGATGGACGTCGCTCTTGTCGCACTGTTATGAATTAAATGCCAATTTAGAAAAAGTGGAGCAAGATTAGTCATTACGACGTACCTTAAGAGTTGGGAATTGACCACAAACAGTTTTGGCGCTATTGAAAAAACTAGACAAACATTCTTTATTACTACGTAATCAAACCGAACCATTTTTATAGAAGCTGATAACTGTTGATGAAAAGTGGATGAATAAAGTTGCGGTCAGACATCACAAACTCTAGCGAAACCCGGATTAATTCGCAACAAAGGGATGCTGTATATGTGGTGAACTTCGAAGGGCAACATTAATTATGAGCTGTTACCACTAGGCAGGACTATCGAGTCTGAACTATACTGCGAACGATTAATGAGTTTGCAGCAAGTAGTTAAGAGAAAGCGGTCGAAATTAACCAACAGAAGGGGTGTGTGGTTTTTCATCGATATACATCTAGAACTTACACATATCTAGGCACTCTGTAAAAGTTAAGAAGGTGTTAATGCATCCGCTGTGTTGTCCTGACCATGCCCCTTCAGATTTCTATTAGATTCGGTCTCGTCAGAATTCTTTCACCGTTAGAATGTTACATTGCTTTCTTACTTACTCCGCTGGCGCAGTGACCCAAACTGAGTCTTGGCCTCCGACACCAGAGATCGCCAGCGCGGTCTTTCCTGGGCCATCTTCTGCCAGTCGTCTGCTTGGAGATGATGTTGAGAATGTTACATGTAATTATTGTTTTTTATAAAGTTAATGAAAAGGATGGCAATGTTTTTGAACAAGTGGAAAGACTGCTTAACGTTGCATTGTTGAGCAGAGTAAGATTAAGTTACATTAATTCGAAAGGTCGTTGCCACACTCTGGCATAGGTCACACAAAAGGCTATAAAACGCTAGCAAAGAATTATATTATACTAGCTTTTGCCCGCGACTTCGTCCGCGTGCAACTTCACGTGTGTTTGTATGTATTCGTGTGTATTTATAAAACAATGACTGGAACTTTGACTGGCGTATATATTTTATATCGATATAGCAACCAAAAAAGTTTTCAGGTGTTATCACTAAAAATAACAATACTTCCATGCCACATTCGAACCCCCCTTACAACCCTTTTTTCGCAACACAAAGTAGCCTATGTCCTTTCTCAGGCTTTTGGCTATCTACGTACCAAATTTCATTGGAATCGGTTCAGTAGTTTTGATGTCAGATTTGAAGACAGAGAGACAGACGGACAGACAGACAGACAGACAGAGTTACTTTCGCATTTATAATATTATATATATATATATATTAAGTAAGGATTTCTATCTGTAGAAAAGAATCTTCTGACCCATTTTGATATTGACAGAAGGACGCTTGGGAGCTCTTCAGCCTTGATTACACCATAGTATCATGTCCGAAAAACAAAATTGTAGTAGAGTAGATTGGCAAATCATTTAGTTGTGCCAAGCCATTTTGTTCTATTTTTGAGTAGCGCCACCTCGCGTGAGTACCTCCTCGTCTACTAGTTTGAAGTTTGAACCCGTTTAAGTCGATCTTTTAGGTCGAGGGTCAGCAGTATGTACTACTTTTCCATACATCTCTATCAGCCGTTATAGCTAAATTCACACCTTTCTTACGCATATCCTCTTTTACAAAATCCATCCAAACTTTCTTCGGTCTTCCTCTACTTCTGTATCCATCCACATTTAACGTCATTAACCCTCTTAGTTATGTGATCAAAAATAGGTAACATAACATGACGATGTCAAATAACTTTGTCGGACTAAAATAAGGAAGGAAGAAAGTTTTGTTTGACCTTAAGCATTAGGCTTGTTTTGCATTAGAACTGTTTTTGTTACGTGTAACATACGAAGCGTTTCCGCGGAAAATTTTAAGAACCTGTTTACATATAATATATCATCCATTAAAATTGATCGCCTTTGTACCAGTATACACATTGTATACTATAATTATATATTTAGTTTATGATTAGATATTATGAGATGTATGATAAACAGAGCTGGCTGGCGGCCGTAAAAGTTAAACCAAAACTTTAAGATTTATACACTATACCCCAACGTTTACAGTGGTAGAGCCTGCTTTAACGCACGAATGGGCTGGCTAGCCCGGTGCAAAACCACAACTACACAGAAGACAAGCGTGAAGTGGAAGCAATTCCGAGTTTCGCTCTATCAGTTTGGGTACTGAAGGCTTAAAATTAGTCCTCTCTCCCTTCCCACCCTTTTCTTCTAAGGAATGGATAGGAAGGGGAAGAAGATTCGATGAGAAGAATACGTGTGAGAATTATTCTCTTTCTGTGTGTCCTCTATATTGATTAAAGGTAGGCAACTCATCTCTAAATGAGAATGTTTATGGGCAGCGGTCGCTTTGCTATTTAGGCGAATTCCAGTGACCGCTTGCACGTTTGTCACTTTGCACTATAAAAACCTCACGTGATTTAGATAAGGCAAGGAGATGATACATTATATATACTATAACAATCATATTTATTTTGAATAAGTAGATACCGTAGTTAATCCTATATAAAGCAAGCAAGCAAAAAAGTCCTTTTTGGTTACGCATTTTATATGATAACTCAGGTAGATTTTAAGTATTGGCTAAAATGGGTTACATCTGCAAGCACTACTTATCGATTAAAAAAGCTATCAAAATCGGGGCACGAGTAGTGTAGTTTTGTGGTAACACACATTAAAACATACAGACGAATTAAGATCTCCAAAAAGAAGTAGTCAAGTGAAACTAGTACTGGTATTTAAACAAAACAAGTTACTATCGTGACATCCGGTAACTTTGCTTCTGTGTTGTTTTATAAAAATATGTGTTTATATAATATATATACATACATAAGTAAGTATGTATGTATGTATGTATGTATGTATTTTTAACATACTAATACTTATTAATATACCAAATGTTCTTGTCTTTATAGTTTAGACCGCTGCCCAAAGACATCCGCAAATTGCAGTTGCGTCCCCTACATTTCATCGACGGAGGAGGAGACGCACTGAAAGAGAATATTTCCTCTTCCTATGGGTCATCTCCTCCGTCAAGTCCAAGTCCACTCCCTCTTCCCATCCTTTCCATGTAAGATAAGGGCGGGAAGGAGAAGCAGGCAAAAATTAGGCCTCCGGCACCACACTCATCAGACGAAACGCGGAATAGCTTGCACTTCATGCATGTCCTCTGTGTGGTTGTAGTATTACACCGGGCGAGCCGGCCAATTCGTGCGAAGATGTTAAAGTGGGCTCTACCACTCTTAAACACTCTTAGTTAAGTATAATTAAAGGTAAGGATCTTATTACGAGTCCTAACTAGTCATATCTATAATATGTAGTACTAGCTGTAGCCCGCGACATCGTGCGGAAAAAAAATTCTGGTATTTAATATAGCCTGTATCACTCGGGGATAATATAGCTTCCGAACAGGGAAAGAATTTTTCAAATTAGTGCAGTATTTTCGCAGCCCATTCAATGCATACAAACAAATCTTTTTCTATTTAATACTAACTGTCGCCCCCGTCTCCGTCCGTGCGTTCTTTTTCTAAAATAAACGTAGCCTAAGTTACTCCTTTTTACATCAGCTACCTCCCAATAAAAGTCCCGTCAAAATTGATCCAGCCATTTCAGAGATTAGCCGGTACAAACAGACCGACAGACAGACAGACAAACAGACAAAAATTGTAAAAAATGTTATTTTGGTGTATGTACCGTATAGATATTTATATACATGTAGTAAAAAACGGTTATTTCAATATTACAAACAGACACTCCAATTTTATTATATGTATAGATTAGTATAGATAAAGATAACTTTAAATGTTGTTTGGTACATTGAATTAAAACACGTTTTGTTATGGCACATGGTATGTTATGGAAAATAACCTAATGAATATTTCCGATATCATATTCTTACGGACAGTTTAGTTTTTATATTATTATAAGTATTATTTCAGATCGATATTCAAAATTAAAATAAACACATACGTACCTTGAAAAGGCAAACATGACGGGATTTTGTCGGATCCACACTGACTGAATTTATATGTTGATAAAAATAAGCTATGATTAAAATGAAATGTCACAAATTATATGATTCAAAATAACCTTTTCTTATTGTTGTTCATGAAGTACAAACATTTCCTGCTATTTTGACAGTGATTTTACCTGGCCTACTTAGTTATTTCAGCTGATCATACTTTCTAGGCGCTACACTAAGCCAAACCATAACCATAGAGAATGAGAGATGAACGCAAGAAGCTTACAGAGACATCTCTCGATAAAATTTATCAACGCTAAAGTCGACTTCGATACTATCATACATATAGCGCCACCTAGTGTTCAATACACAGCATTTTTGAGTTTGAGCTATTGGACGCAAGATGGCGAAATTTACCCTAAAATTAATATCTTTGTCAATTTTCAATTACTTATAAATAATTTGACTTTTTTTAAGTTTTTATCTCCATTATAACATTTATTATTTCTATGAGTTTCAGAAATCAATAAAGTAAACGTGCCCTATTTTAATCATACTTGATGACGTAACCGCAGACGTCAAACCATTTTAATTCTTATTTAATCTGTGTGATCCGACTGAAACGGGAGTGGGTCATGGAGTAGGAGTAGTATGTTGTTAGTGAATCAGTATTTCTTACAATTAAAAGATAAAAATTGTAAAATATAATGATGGAGTTAGACATGTAAATTATATTAAAAGATAAGTTTAAGTAAGAAAAGCTCACTAAGAGCTATTTTCATAACCTAAATTAGTCATCCAGTGTAGATAAATGAAGAGGTGACAAACGTCTCTGATATTGCATTGAATCATAGTTATAGTTTGAATGCCATTACCAGTACTACACGTTTTTCAACTTGCAATATATTTTTCGTGGTGATATCAAGAGTTTTGAGGGTGAGTAAATTAATGTTTAAAATCGCTCTCACGGCACTCGTACAACGCCCACTGGTAGCTATGCCGCTATGCTTCCTAAAAAAATGTAGAAAGTATCGTGAATAATTTTTACGTACAGTTTATAATTCTTGCGGTTTTTTTCTGATTCGCTAACATTTAAAGGAAAAAGTTAATGTGACAATTAACAAAAGGCACTAAAAGTAAAAATTAACTTTAACAACTATTAAGAATGCAGTTTTTTGATCTTTTCAAATATAAATATTAAATATTTCCAGTCTACGATTTTTTCAACAACTTGTTCTCATAATTAAAATTTCAATTGTTTTGATTTTTGAAATTTGTATCTTCTCTTCGCTTATGTCAAAATTTCTTAATTAAACTGTTATATTTCTAAGACTAAAGCTATAATAGTCGACGTTGTTAATACTTGTCCTTACCAAGGGGTTCAGAGCCTGCCCAAGTAAAGGGAGACAAGGCCATAATCAACTATGCTGGCAAAGTGCAGCGTATTTGACTTCACACATATCTTTGATTTTCATTATAATGTTTTTCTTTGCTATAAAAAGTTCAGATAATTGTATACATGGAGTTCAAAAATCAAATAATGATAGACGGCCAGGATGAAACCTTGACATATAGTTTTTGGCCAGCTCCAGTTAGATGAATAAAAACTGCCACTAATTGTCTTGTATTATAATAGTAGGTTTTTATATTAAATAGCTATGCTGCATGCTAGGCATATGTTTTAACACCTGTATAATTATTTGTTTATAAATTGAATTTCTTTGTAAATATTTATGTAAACTGTATGTGTCATGATATACAGATTGAAACATTTGTTGGGGATAAACTATAAGTTTTATAAGAAGCTAGCTTTTGCCCGCAATTTTAGCCAAATGAATTAAAAAATGTAATTATATCAGACGGGAATTGTGTAGTTTCCCAACAGTGAAAGAATTTTTCAAATTGGTTCAGTAGTTTCAGGGCCTATTCAATGTGAACAGTCAAATTCTTTCTCTTTATAATATTAGTAGATATAGAACTTTTTGTCCGACCAGGCCTAACCTAACCACCATCCCATGATCCTGCCCACCCCTCGGTATATGGAACGAATCACGGGAAGCACATGGGGATTGGGCACTTGCTTGAGCTCTTTCCCCCATGTGCATTCTTGACTCCCTACAAATCATTTAAATATGTCCAGCTCATGTCAACTCTCCCCCTAATGGGGCTTGACACCACAGCTATGGTGCTTCGGCGTCGGCTTCTGCTCGTTTGGTTACGTCAGAAACTTCGCAGCTACCTTATCATATCTTTCCTCCGCTTGTGGCGTTTCTGTGCGAAAGTCTGCAAACTTCTGAAGGTTAGGAAGGTTAGGTCATGGTGGTGGTGGCCTGCCAGGGCTGTTAATATCCATACGTATACCAATATCCATATGTATCAATTACCAAAAGTTTTTAAAAAGACTTTAGTATTTTTGTTGTTGCTAAAAATATAACTAATATAAATAATCCTTTAATAACCATTATGTGTTGCCATGTGCTATGAATACTGAAAAAAAATCGCGGTCATTTATTTTTTGTCTAAATCTCATATCATGATTTTAAATATTGTGTATTATTTTTAAAATGTTTAATAAAATATTTGAGAAATAATACAGCCGTGAGCAAAAATAAAGGGTTGGTGAAAAAAGATTGAATATCTCGAAATATAAAGACGTACGACGTAGTGTTACCAATAAGTACTAAAATCTAAATAAAAATAAAATTTAATTAAAAATACTGTATTCTCAAGCTAACGTAAGATATCCTTCTTCGCTTAAGTTAATGTTTTATAATGACACATAACTAAATTAATAAAAATACTACATTTTATTTTAAGGTTATTTAATTGTCTATCATGCACAATTTATTTCAGTTAGCTAGCGTCTTTATCTTCCGAGATATGCAAACTTTCTTAACTTTGCGTAGCCAATTTTTATGCTATGTCGGTTTTTGTATGACTCATTGTGACGTTCTGTCTGAGCCGAGCGTGCAAGCGAGAGCGCAGAACAAGCGATAGAGAGGCCCGATCCCACTAAACGGTCAGCTTGTGACGTTATAACGTAAAATAAGACAGTTATTTGTTTTCCTAACTACTTATTTATTATAATTTTTTTTTAATTTCTTTGTACTTTACACATATTTCCATCAAATTTTGTGATAAGAAAAACGAGCGAAATGCGGGTAACAACTAGTGTAATATAATAATTGGTCACGACGAATCTAATCACGATTGTTAAATAACCTTTTCGATGGTCATAAATACAGAAAAATATATCCTTCATATACTAAGACAAGAAAACACGACACAAATAAATCCTTGCCAAATTACAATATTTCGATTTAAATTTGTACGATATGTTTGGCGGAAATTGATGATTTTAATGAAAATAGAGAAGTTTTTCTGAGTGACGAAATATGTGATCATTGTCTATTAATACTTTTATCCATACATTTCCGTGATTTTATGTAAATAGGGACTTGGCAAAATTTTATTCTCGCATGAAAGTTTTACAGTAGAAAATTTACCTCTTCGTAGTTCAACAAATGAATTTTATGTGTTATTACACGGAATATGTCTTTGACGAGAAACACGATACGACATGACGGATACATACATAAGGAATGGTATTTTTCACGATTACCCAAAAAACACGAATTGATGTTCTCATTTATTTTGCGATTGTATTTAGTATTAGAAGACTGTGGTCGGAGCGTAGAAGCAATTGCGGATCCGTCAAAAAATAAGTATGAAAATGATTTATATTTTTTGACGTACGTCATTTTTTAAACTGTGTGAACATGGGCATTTAAAAAGCATTGCTTCCATCTAAAAAGAACGAATCGTCGTATAATCGGACCTTTTTTGTTTAAAACCATATGAAATTAATAAAAAACATTTTTAATACATTGGAATGAGATAGTATTGTTATGAATAGGATTGTGATGATGAGCCAGAGATCCCGGGATTAATTTACGACGTTGTTCTCATAGATAAATAAAAATGTAACATCTTAAACTACCATTTAAAAAAATGGTTGTAAATTCAGTTGACCGCTTAGGCCGATCTTACCTCTCGCTTGTTTAACTGTTACTTTTAATTAATCCTAGAGTACAATGAAGGATAGTTAAAGTGACAAAACGTAGGATATTTTTCTCATCTGTTATCGTAGTTTAGTAACATATTGCTAATAATTAGTTTAATATATTTCATTTTTCAAATGTCAGCATAAATCAATGATTTGAAGATTAATTATGCGCACTTTTTTAATTAAAATGCTAAATAATCCGAATTAATTTGAATATTTATTAATGCTATAAAAATTAGACATGTAAATAAAGCCTAACCTAACCGTATCTACCCTACGTCATCTAGCCGAATTATTCGGGTACTCTGGATAGCGCCTAGCGAAAGTGTTAATTTTCATTACAAAATGTTGGCTACTTATTTAACAAAACATCCTTTAATTTATATTTCTGTCGTCATACTTTTTAAATGTTATACTGTTTAAACTTTCGTGAGACATTATTATAATAAAATGAAAACGGCTAACTCACGTATATTTAATCCGGTGTCGGCACCGACTTTTCGACGGTTTCGAGCCCATCGGGAGCTCTTCAGGGTGAGTGGGACTGGTATTATTTCGCGGTCCCGTCCCGTCTCTCGAGGGAGTAAGTTAATCGTTTTTATTTTGTTGTTTTAAAGGTTTTTACACATACATCACTTTCTGAAGACGATGTGAATTGGATGTATTGGAATTTATAAAGATGGTATGAAACGATATGATAAGATATTCGCGATGTTCGGGTTTGGCGGTCAGGTGTGACCAGGTGATGACGTATGCGTGACGCAGGTGAGCGTGCTCGCGGTCGGTATGTCCGCGGTTGCGCTGCTCGCAGTCACTGTCCGCCGCGCGCTCGACGGACGCTAACTTGCGCGTGCGCATCGCTCTCTATTCGAATCGATTTAATTTTCTAACTCGTCACATCTCTGCACGCGTTCGATATAGGGTTGTCACATCATTGAAGCCTTTGCATAAATTGTAAGTATTTTTTTTGTAATTCAAATCGGAACTAGATGCATACTTATAAAGGGTCGTATGTTTATATAAGATTTACATTATTTAACCTAGAATTATTAATAAAGGTACCCAATGATAAGCTTATTTCACATCTTGTTTGTCACTTTGTATACTTGTTTATAGTACAAATTATTTTGTAAGGCAAATGAAGAAGGCTTGTAAACATGGTTATTATGCTTAATATAACATAATAAAGTCAGAGAACATTGTCTTAACAAAAGTAATAAAAATGCAAGGGAATAAACGAGAACAAACAGTGTATAAAGAGGGAGAGATGAGGGGAGATTACAAGAAATGATAGATGAAACCTATAAAGGATTCATACCCAAAAGTTACATTACAATTTTTTTTATGGATAATAAGTTTATTATAATGTTAAAGTAATTAAACAGTTGTCGGTAAAGTTGTTGAAAGATACCAGAATATTTTAGTTTCATGTTTAACTCAAGTGATCATTTCATCAGACGCTGACCGGCTTTGACCAGTGTTACAAAATGGTTGCATTTTATTTTACACGATAATGTTTTGCGTTATAATTTGCACATAATAGTTGATTTTAGAAAGTCTTTTGTTGACTAAAAATAGTTAAAACATGTTATTGTTATTTTTAATGTTAAATTGAGTTAAAGTTGAATTTGATTGTGTTTGCTGTGGTTTACGTTATTTGCTAACCAAATACTGGAAAAATAAAGAAAAATGCAAATATTTGGACTATTCTACATTGCTCATCTTTGGCAATCGAAGCAAGGCATCTAGAAAAACTGACCAATAAAATAATTCATTGCGTACTTTTTGGCAAACGGATCGCAGACTGTCATTTGAAATTCGCAACCAGGTTATAGTATGGCATTTACCATCTAAATGAAAAGATTAGGCTTCGCTAGTATTACAGGTAGTACAAGCCATCGCACGTGACTTCGTCAGCACGGAGTTAAAAAAAAGTAGCCTAAAATATTCCCGTCAACATCATCTATCTTCGAATCATCTTCCCGTCAAAATCAGTCCAGCCGATTCGATGATTACCCGAAACAAACACGGCCTTCAGGCAGATAGGAATTTTATTAATTGGGTTTTCCGTATAAAATATGAAGATTTTTTCGACATTACATACAGACACTGTATTTTTTTTATACGTATAGACTTTGTGACATGAGTTCGAGTATTCATTCACTGAATTTCACTGAATTCGTGATAACAATTTTGGTATGTATATTTGAATAGAGTAAACAAATACTAATATTGTCCCAGTAAACATTATTGTCAAAGTTTAGATGGATGGATATTCGTTACTACATAACTCTAGAACAGCTCCATCGATCTGGAAGAAATTTGGTATCGTTAATAGGCTTTAATTTTTTTTATTCCGCGCGGGCGGAGTCGCTAGCGAAAGCTAGTTGAAAAATAATTAACCCATAAAACATTTCTAAATCACGTTTCACATGTATTGTATTTATTATATAGAGTAAAAGGTGTTTTATCTTTGTTCTTGCGTTCACGATTCGTGCCATTATTTTTTTTAATAACAAAATGTTGTCGCTAATATTGTATTAACTATTATATTCTGTTTTATAGTTACATCTACGTCACTTAAAAACCGGTCAAACCTTACCGGTACTCCAATGTATTTACGTAGGTTTAACGGAAAAAAACTGTTTTGCTTAAATGTTTTACAACTGGCTTTGCATAGTTTGACGTAACCCACCTTAAATTGTTTCCTGTTCCAAATATACTATTTTATACTAATTAAAAAAAAAAACCTTCGTTCTCTTACTTTTAGGAAATGACTTAACCCCGTACGTATTAAATATTATAATATTAAAATACTATTCTAATCATGTCAATAAATTATTAAAAATATGTTTATGGTAACAATGCCAAGGTCCAATTAAAAAAACAGTGTCATAACTTCCTTCATCTAAATTTCCTGATGTTTCTTCGCGATCCTAATATAAAATGTTAGCGTGTCACAAACATATCTAGTTTATTCAAACGACATAATTAATATGGTAAAACGTGTCGGCTTCCTATAATTATATGTCGATTGCTAGGATTCTTTAGTTCCATAGTTAAAAACTTTAATCATTTCCATTAGTCCGTAACAGACGAAACATGTAATTAAATTTACATAATTTTATAAAAAAATATTATAATAATTGTTATTAATATTGTTTTTCTTTTTACGTCATAAGTTACCAATAAACGGTTTAAATCTATTTTTCCTTCCATCCCTTTTCTCTTTTCCTGTTGAGTGTCATTTGAATTTTTATACTCGAAAAATACTGTAAAATTTAAGGTTAGGTAGGTTATAGTGATCTATATGTCGTTAAGTATCCATTATACAAAGATCAATGTCTATTATAAAAATGACAGTTCGCACTAAAAACACTGTTCTTTATTTCGTCCAGCTAGTTCTGAGTTACAGGATGTTCAAAAATTTAATGAAATTTCTGCTCATTTTGTGATTTTTTTTTTTTTGAGTTAAAATGCAAGTCCGTCTGAAATTGTGAATGGTGTTTTCCATTACTGCAACTGCTAATTACTGGAAATGTTAGTTTCGTATATTCTGTTCACAAATTCTCGATGTTAAAAATTCACGCACACGCAATCTTTGTCCTAAAGTCAAGTAAATTACGGGATATAATATAAATTTGCTTTTATTTCAGCTTTTGTTAGATTACATTTATGTCTATTTAATTACATTTTGTTTTAAATAATATTATTATAAAATAACGGATAACCGTTTTTCTAACGTAATATTTGCATTTTTTTGTGAGATTATACTTTTTGGATTATTAATTCCGATTACAGACTAGTCGTCTGTATTTGTCTATATTGTATCACGTGTATTATACTCGGAAATAGTTTATTTGTAATTTTATAGTGTTGCTACTTTAACCTTATGGTGCAAAGCCTAAGTCAAAACAGTGTGAATTCAATATTGCAAGCGAAAAGATAAATTTAATTCGATGGACGTTTTTATTTTTGATTTTTACTGTAAAATATTTTTGTAGAGCCTTTAAAACATCCTAACAAAGTTTAATCTAAATTTGTCCAATAGTTTTAATACACTGTCTAGTGTTAGGTAGAAGATTAACTTAAGAAATCTGTTTATTTATTCTCGAACTAGCTATTGCCCGCGACTCCGCCCGCTCGGAATTAAAATAACATTTAGTATCCTATGTGTAATTCCAATGTTCTATAACTGAACAAAATCTCAATAAGATGAATTAAGTCGTTGTGGACTTATCGAGTAAATATGTAAATAACAAAAAACTACGCGACAGGAACTGTAACTATTTCCGGGTTCAAAAGTAGCCTAAGTGTTCTTCGAGACTATCCTCTATATTATGCCAAATTTTACCGAGAGCCTTTCAGCAGTTTAGGCTACAAACTCTAACAAACATTCATCCATCTAGATGGATGAACTTTCGCATTTATAATATTATTCAAATTTAGATATATCAAAATAAACTTTGGTATTTTGTGACAGCGCGATATTCTGTTATTTATCCATTTCGAATGGACTTGTTTTTTAAGTAACAAAGCAACGTTATATTTTATATTTGTTTTTCTTTTATTTTTTTGCATTACTTTTAAAGTAATGTTTTTATTTTTTGTATAAATAATGAAGTGTTCCTCTGTGTTATCTCTTAGTATACGCCTATTATCTTTTTAAACGCTTTTTTCATGTTATTTTTCTCATTCAGGAAACAACATTTAAAAGAAGGTCCTAATTAAATTCGTTTAAAAGATAATTATCCCAGCGATAACGAATTGTGCCACTACACTTGCTCAGGATAAGGCGTGTTATCACTATAGTGTAGCTCCGGCATTATAATTACACTTATTGAACGGTGTCTGGTTGCTTGTTTATTTTGTAACTTCTACAAAGAAACATTTTAAAAACAATTTCTTTGCCAAACTGCGAAGTTGACAATTATTACAATTGTCTCAAATATTAAAATGCCGAAATAGGTGATAAATGTTTAAAAATGTATATGTAGGCTAAATGGTTCTTTAAAAATCCAAATTACTTTCCTTTACTTAGAGCCTTATCTTGAGTTTCCGTAGTAGATACAGTCTCAAGTAGATAAAGTTGCTGAAGTGAAGTTGTTTATCACGTAAATAATAATAATCTTTTAGTATTTTTAGTATTCCTTTTAGTATATTTTAGTATTTTTTGAACACTTAGCAATTTGGTTTTAATTTTCCGCAATACCAATTAGGGTTTGCTGAACTTGGGGCCACGTAAAGAGATCCAATTACATAAAACAAGGTCTACAAACGCCAACACAACGCAATCCTACACTAAACGTAACGCTACATTAATCCATACTTACGTACTAATATTATAAATGCAAAAGTAACTCTGACTGTATGTATGTCTCGCTTTCAGTCTAAAACTGCTGAACCGATTTCAATCAAATTTTGATACGTAGATCGTCTAGAGCCTGAGAATGGACACTACTACTAATGGATACTATTTAATGCGAAAAACGGGTTGTAACGGGTTAAGTGTAAATATGTCTGAGTGTGCTAATCCAGACACGTGAAGACACGCTTAAATTATTAACAATGTTACCCAAAGACCTTATTCCTCGAGGACGAAGTCGCGGGCATAGCTATTATGTAATAAAGCTTCGCCAAATGTATTTCAAAACGATAAACTATTCTGTAATTGTAGTAATTTTCTTTAAATTTTTGAGCTCGATTTTTTTGTATAAGGCCTTCGGCGAGAAATTCCACGGTAATATTTAATAGACAAGTACATAAAAGGCGATAACGGAACTGCTCACTATTTTGCGTAGTAAGTCATCTTTAACTTCCTGTCGTCGAATCACAATCCTTGACTTAACATCTGTCCTTGGTATGTCCAATTGCTAAACAAAAACCCAAAGAAGCTTAGGTAATCGCATTGTAATTACTGTTGCATATAGAACTTTGATTGAACTTTGCAAATAATAAATTTTGGTTAATAGCCCATAGCCTAATCACGTGGTCGAGATCGAAACCCACCATTCGTAACTATCCTCGCACAAGCCTATATATATATATATACTAGCTTGCGCCCGCGACTCTGTCCGCTCATTTTTCTAAAATAAACGTAGCCTAAGTTACTCTTTATTACATCAGCTACCTGCGAATAAAAGTCCCGTCAAAATCGGTCCAGCCATTTCAGATATTAGCCGGAACAAACAAACAGACAGAAGACACTCCAATTTAATTATATGTATAGACTAGCTGTCGCCCGCGACTCCGTTCGCGCGTTTTTTTTCTAAAATAAATGTAGCCTAAGTTACTCCTTATTACATCAGCTACCTGCCAATAAAAGTCCCGTCAAAATCGGTCCAGCCATTTCATAGATTAGCCGGAACAAACAGATAGACAGAAGACACTCCAATTTTATTATATGTATGTATAGACATATGGGTCGCATGTTATTTATTTCCATGTGCTTATACGTAATACTAGTCCACGACTGTGACGTATTCAAGTGAATTGCCTCTACGTATAGGGTCACTACACTTACAATTATTTATTCATGAAACAATAGTTAAAAACGAACATTGCATTAATGTTTATCAATATATCGTTATTATATTTAAATAGTGTAAGTTAAATTATGTTAGGTTTTGTTTATTAAAAAAACAAGCTGACACTGCAAACTGCGTTTCGCCATTTCAATTCAATAAATGATCAGAATTTAGATTTATGATAATTAACTTTTTATTTACCAATATTACATTTTAACATTAGTTACCCTATGCTTGAAAAGACAAATCCAAAAACATAAAAATCCGTCCACACCTTCTTGAGTTATAAATGGTGTAACTAACAAGACTTTATTTTGTATATATGGATAGAGAACGCTTCCATTTACCTCAATCAATAATAAACCCTTTATAATTATAATGAATCACCTAATGTTATTTGTTTTTAATATATGTAATTGAACAAATGACAAACATTATTCCTTTTAATTAAATAATTACCTACTTCATTTCTATTTGCTACATTGCGATTAAAATATATATGAACATAATTATAACAGTGGTAGAGCCCGCTTTAACATCTTCGCACGAATGGGCCGGCTCGTCCAGTGTAATACCACGACCACACAGA
>JAAOEG020000029.1:2894293-2908532 GCA_011763625.2 Papilio bianor | reverse complement strand
TTATGTGGCATTTGTTACGAGATATTTAAATGTTTATTATACTAATACAACAACCAGGATATAATCACGAGTTGTACCAAATCTATATAGAGCCAAATATAACCATTAGAATTGGACGACGACATGTCGCACGTATGGATAATAGCAGGGTTCCTAAACACCTCTTGGAGAGTAAGTCACTTGGACGTAGAACATGTGGTAGGTTAAGGTGACGTAGAACGCGATCTTAAGAATATCGGTGTCAATAGCTAAAGGCCCAAAATAATCTGACGTGGAATATTTACTAGACCAGGCCCAGCCTTATCCGAGGCTGTAGTGCCTCAGATGATGATGACGATACTAATGATGATTATTATTATTTTTATAGCATAATGAGAATATGTTATAATGATACGGTCATAAAAGTTACATTTTTGTTAAGTAATATTAAGTTATATTCATTTTTAAAGTACAAAAATATTCAGTGAAGCATGAATATACAGCTGATACATTTTCGTTACAAAAAAGTTTCTAAAGTATCAAGATATATCCGTCCTTGTATTGAGAAAAACACTCAAGTGTGTTTACTCACAATATACCTCTTAAAGGTATACTATTGTTTGTCCATGCACGCTTAAATTGCCTTCATAGAGTACAACTCGAGCCGACAAGGATCTTGTTCTTTTGGTCCTTGTATCCACTTTTGTATTATTGTTTTTAATAAAAATATTTTATTAGTACTTTGTGATAGTTTGTTTGTTTTTGATTGATATGGGAACATTTTCGACTTCGTTGGTATGCGAATGGTTTCAATAAAACCATTTAAAACATTGCCATATTTTACTTTGTACCTTTTAAAATTTTATATTTGAGTAGGTACTTTATATTTTTTCTTTTTATTTGAGTGTAGTGGGAACTATTATTTTATATTTTTATTATGAGAAATTATTTATCTTACATAGTACGGGTTTAATTTATTTTTTATACCTATATTTTCCTTGTATCTAAATAGAAAATAAATAAATAAAATCTGTAAATAACTGGTTTCGGGTACCTTTTTTATTATCGTGTTTATTAATTAAATTGTTCTTAAACGAGTGGATAAATAAATATTGAAATAAATTTTACTAATAATTTGGAAAATTTATATGAAACATACCTAAAACTTGTAATATTAATTTGTTTACTTTATTAAAACGAGATGAAATTCTTCAATAAATTATTCCAAAATTATATTAAAAATTTAACAAACCAATCAACTGTAAGTTTTTATCTATTTATACTAATAAATAGTCCAAAAAGATGATAAATATGCATTATAATGAATCCTGAAAGTCACACGATCGTTTTTAAAATCTTGTCCCACAATAAACATCATGATAAACTGTTATACTTAACAAAATGACAGAATATAAAAATATATAATCATTTAAATGATGCTAATTTTACTCATCTACGATTTCATAGATAAAATCAGATTAGGATAATGTTTCAAAGCCATCTTTTGGCGAAAGCTTTTATTCACCGATAGCCTTGAACAATATTAATTGATATTCGAAATGAAGCTAAAATCTTTTGATGATTTGCATTTTATTTCCAAAATACTATTATGATTTACTGCTATTGCGGAGCTATATCCTCGAAGTCGACACGGTATTTTAAATAGGGCACTGAGTTCTAGATAGAACACAGTGTGATGGCTTAATTTTGCTGAACAAAAATGTATCACGCCATGCTTTAGGATGATACTGAAAACATATCTATACATATAATAAAAGTGGAGTGTCTGTTTGTAATAATGAAATAACCGTTTTTACTACATGTATACGAATATATATACGGTACTAACACCAAAATAACATTTTTTGTCTGTCTGTCTGTCGGTCTGTTTGTTCCGGCTAATCTCTGGATTGGCTGGACCGATTTAACGGGACTTTTATTGATAGGTAGCTGATGTAATAGAGAGTAACTTAGGCTACGTTTATTTTAGAAAGAAAAAAGCGCGGACAGAGTCGCGGGCGAGCGCTAGTTTTATTATATTATTCAAACATATTTGTAGCTATGTAAAATCAATTACATGTTTTTATTTTTATCGTCTTAGTGTAAGATGTTTTAATTCGTGATATTTACGAATTAAATATACTAGCTGTCGCTAGCGACTCCGTCCGCGCGCTCTTATTCTAAAGTAAAATATTTTTTTCTAAAATAAACGTAGTCTAAGTTGGTCCTTATTACATCAGCTGCCAATAAAAGTCCCATCAAATCGGTCCAGCCATTTCAGAGATTAGCCGGAATAAACAGACAGATATAAGAAACTTCAATTTTATTATATGTATAGATTAATTTAACCGTATAATTTGTTAAGTGCAGAGTTCTACGTGCCTTTACTGATGTAGCAGCAGAATCCAGTTTAGTTTCTGTTGTGTACAAACGGCGCTAGCTGTCTTAAATCATAGAACGGTCTCGTTCGAATGATAAAGCAATTCTTCAACAATTAATAATCGCCCCAAGCAGAGCCGAACCCAATTGCTATTGAATAGTATCGAAAATAAATTATTTATTTGGCCATTTACAATAGCCGGGTAATAGGATTACCTTAGGTGCGTGGGTTCGACTCCAGGGCCGTACCTGGCAACCGCAGTTCCCCAACAAAGGGCCGGCTTGATGTGGCTTTTTATAAATTTGTTTATTTAATTTATCACGCTCGTTTATTTGGTACTTCCTTCGTGTTACCGCGATTAAGTTTTTGTGGTTTGTATTCGATTATATTTTTTTCCGGTGCGATCATTCATCATTCATGAGAGTCGTTAAAAACTTTTTGCGACTATTTATATTAACATTATAAACATTATTTTTAGGTTACTGGTAACTCTTCGTGCTCGGATGGCAAATAGATATTCACAAATTTAAAAACTGCTCATGTTTTAATCTTAATAGTATTACAAATGCGAACATTTTGATGGATGAATGGATGGATGTATTTTAGAGTTTGGAGCTTAAACGGCCCGGATTAAACAGATCACGATGAAGTTTGGTACAGATATAGAGTCTAGAAGAACACATAGGCTACTTTTAATTCCGATAATAACATAAAGGATACTAAGTTACATCTTAATTCCGCTTAAAGTTAGAAATTTGAAAATTTGTTGCTATCTAACCATGGTAAACGCAGATTTTTATGTAATAGCATTAAGAAAAAGTTTAAACTATTCCAAGTCTATTTTCAAATACAGTAGGCGTGAGAATTTGTTCAAGAAAAGAGGTAACGCAATCAGTTTTTAATAATTTGAATACCTGTCAACAACCAAATAGTCTTGACCGGAAGCTCAACCAAAAATATAGGAATTACTTAACACAAAATACTACTTATGAACTAGTTAAGTTATTGACTTAAGTTACTGATAAAGTAAACCTTATGTGTTGCGTAATAAAACTCTACATAACTTAGTCGTGTTTATAAAACGTTTCGAAACTATTCCACGATGTTAAGTGCCTTCCATACAAAAGTATTGGATTACCGGCTGTATTGAGCGTTAGAAAGAGAGCGGCCATAATAACAGTTCAAATGATACATTTGGAATACAATGGAACGATCAATTCAATTTTTGAATTGAGAACGCTCTCCTAGTCTTCTTTTTTTATTTCGTCTAAAGTGCTGTTTTGTTCAGCCAACATCCGACGGATTCTGACAGTCACTGTTTTTTCACCCGTTTTTCTTTAGCATCACATTTTAATGTTCGGTTGTGGATAAAAATTTAAAACTAATAGTTAAATGTAAAAAAATACTTTTTACGCTTTTGTTTAAAAAGGTGTCACAACTTTCACTCTCAAATAAGAATCCATCGGTATTGGCTAGATATAAATTGAAGTAAGCTCGATTTTTGGTCGTTGTAAAGTGAGCTAACGAGTTCTACTCTTAATGATAACTAATTCACTGATCGTGAGAGCCTCGTTGGCTCAAGGGTGAAGCACTTGACTTGTAATTTGCAAGTCGTGGGTTCAAACTCCGCCATGTATTTTTGTGTTTTTTGAGTTCCGAATTTAATATAATATATACATTTATCCGACGAGACGGTGAAGGAAATTATCGTGAAGCACATATCTGAGAGAAAATTCAAAGATATATGTTAAGTCGACCCGTAATGTACCACCGTGGTAGACTATGGCCCAGTCCCATACCCCTAAATTAGGATAAGCTCCGAGCCCTTTAGTCTGGACGTATAGTGACCTCGTGATGATTTTATAATGCATATCGGATGTAAGTTATTCATTTTTGGAATCAATACGATTTATTAAAATTGTCCGATAAATTACAAATTTTTGTCGATACAAAAGATCTAAAAAGCACGCTTAATTTACTCATTACACCCCGTGTACAGGCACTGGCTGTTAGCCAAACGGCCGGCACGTTTGGCCGAATGTTATAATGACATAAATTTGAATATTCAACATTGAACAACGATACAATTTACATAAGTTCGACCGTTGAATTTTGTGCCAATGTAAAATGTCCCCCTGCCTTACTAATTATTACCCGTTATTATTATTTCCGGATCGAATTTTTAAACAAGCCTCCAAACGTTTTTTAATTATAATTAAAAAGTTATGCAATGCGTTTACGTAATGCTTATTTACAATAAAATTCGTTAGTTCAGTTCCGAATATTTCAGTTAGTCGAAATCGTTATAAATAAAATAAAACTGGGCGTCCGCGCAGTAGGCCGGAAAGATTTTATCTGTTGGCAATACAGAAAAAATGGCGCCCACCGGAAGTGTCCGAGCGCGCCGCGCAGCGCGTTACCATTTTTTTTTCTTTTTTGTTTTAAATGGCTTTTTCCCGGCAGCGTTCGACCGGAAATGCGTTTGCGTAGAACTGCTTGCCATCCACCAACAGTGATACGTTCCATAAATTCTGTAGACAATTTTGGCACTTGATGAAATGCATTAAAGTTTTATTTCCTGTGAACGGTTTGAATAAAAACGTTTCGGTAGGTCCGAAGACATGGTGTGCGCAGCGCTAAATAGGATGTTTTTATTCATGAGGCCCTCTTCTGTTTTGTGAACGATTCCGGGCTGATTTATTGTATTCGTAATAAATTATGAGAAAGCTTGATACCTTATAAATAGTATTCTTGGGAACATTAACGTTTAACTTTTTTGTAGATTTTTATATCAAACAGCAATGCTTGGAAATCATTACCAAAATTTCGCTCATGCTGTTCTCGTAAAATTGTCAGACAAGAAGACATTTTAGGTTACTATGTTAAAATATTTTGTTCGTAATAGACAAATTGAAGTAAATAAAACAAGAACGTGTGACCTTATTTTTGTTATTTTTTATTCTAAAATGAGTTCCTTTGTCACCGAATTTTGAATAGAAAAATTAACAGACTTTGCTATAGAAAGTCTATTTTCATTTTGCATTCGAAATTTTAAAAAAGAACAAAATGGCAGCTGCACGTGAAGCGAGCGATCGTCGGGGGCGATAAGAGTGTCCTTCTACAAAACAATTACGGTGCTACGAGTAGGTCGGTCGCGGCGCAAACTAAGCGAGATTTTCGCAACGACCATTGTCGAGAGCTTTTGGTACTGCTGATGGCTATTTGTACGTATCGATATCTATATTTCCGATATTCGTGTCTCGATTCGAATACCTGTTTTAATCGATTACAATGAATATTTACGATTTTGTTAGAAATGTAATATGAACGGAAATACTTATAAATAACTTTATGCACACACGATATAAAGATAAGCGACAGCCAATTGTTAAGGGTACGGATTTCCCATCACATGGTCGAGAGTTCGTATCCCACTAAGCCATATCCAAGCAGCTTAGTGGGAAAGGTAAAAGAAATATTAGTAAATTAACCAAAACTGCTATTATTTAAAAAAAAAAATATTTAAATTATCTTTATTGACTATTCAATAAACACTGGCAAGTCAAACAAATTAAATAAAAATAAATTTAACTGTCACACTTTTTCATAAACCAAAATCAACTATACATTTCTACTGTTGATAATTTTCTTTAATTACTACTAACAGTATGTACCAAAATGAATTTCTAAAATAATGAGTCATAAAAATGATGGAGTATATATTAAAATATTACGCATATAAATCTTAAGTAAGATGTATAGACAAGATATAGTAATTGAATAATGATGAGTTGAAACGGGGATGTAAATCAGTGATCTGGCACGCCGCCACGCTATCAGCGCCATCTACAGTGATCTACGAGTGTGCAAAAATAATCTCAGCTATTCCAAGAAGTCCATCATCAAAGAACTACATACAGACTTAAAGTCATTTAGGAAACAGTTGACTTTGAAATTTTAGTATTTCTTATGTGTCGCAATATGATGAATTTATTCACAATTAAATATATTAACATCGAGGTTTGTAAATCGAAATCTGATACTTTTCACTAACAGTGAATCAACAGTAAATTTTCTGAACGACAACTTAAAAGTCACTATGATCGAACGGTAAACCTTAGGAGCTTCTTGAGCGCATAAGTAACCATTTTTAGAAGCTAGATTTTGGTAATTTCGTGTAAATTCAATACAATGACTATCACTTCCTATTGTGAGAGTAATTGGAAATATTATAATATTTAGATAATATAATTTGTTTCGTTCATTATTTAATTTAGCATTTTGAAGTTTGTGTAGTGTCCAATGTTAAAGTCGAAGTAAATAATTGTGTTAGTTGAAGTGACATATCAGTGCTGCCGCCTGTCGGGGTTACAGGTAATTGCCTTTTAGTCCGCCGAGCATATTAGAATTGTTCGGTCGATTGCGTTCACGAGAGACTTTCGGCCGTTACCCCTCCGGTACATCTGTAAACATCTCTTAGATAAGCATCTGACGTTTGACACAAAGCGCGGTTGCGGGAGATACTATCTGAGAACTATCCGAGACCTCCCCTCCCATGCCTCTCCCCATTCCCCTACTCGCACTCCAAACTTCCTCGGCACCGTCTAATTATTTATTTATGGCTGCCTATCACACCATCGATGCGCTCCACGGCAAACGCTGAACGTTTTCATGACTTCAAATTTAGAATGGGAGCAGTATCGTTATCATCTAGGTGATCTCGTCGCTGGCTTCGAAATCTCAGCGACATTTCGCCATTCTATTTCGTACACAAGGAATAATATTTAATTCTTGAAATTTCTATTTAAATACAGGTTATTTAGGACGACGCCTGCAGTGAGAAAGTACATTCCTTTTATCAACCGTCGTTTGGTTATCTGATCACACTACGTATTGCTAAATTAATTTCATCATAACTTGTGGCTAAGTAAGCTATTGTACTTCACAACGAATGCTTTAAATTTCACATAGCCACTATCTTTACTATAGATTTCCGTTTTTAGATAACAAAATAACTAGTATTTATTAGGTCGAGTTAAAAGTTCTAGAACCCATAACAAAGTTTAGGTCTCTTTAATATCCGTTTAAAAAACAAAATTATAGCAGAGCCAATAAGTGTTTGAAATTTTGATAATTGCAACTCAAATTCGAAACGTAATTGATAAAATTCCGTTTTACACCGTTGCCACGGAAGGCACAGGGTAATATAAAAAAAACTTTTATGACATCTTACTTGTTGGCCTGGCCAAGGTGTAATTTGGTTGAAAGCACCAAAAAAAGTCTTATAATCATATAATAAGTGGTAGAATAATTACTAGGGTTCTCAAGGCAGGTGTGTTTGAAATACGAGCGCACGCGCCGACTGCCCGCCACTCGCCGTCGCCCGCCATGATTATATTAACGAACTTCTAAATGTACTTCGAAATTCATTGTTTCTACAAATTATTGTTACTGTCTACAACAAACATATATGCGCTAATGTATTTATGATGTTAGAAACCGCCCTCTTTCAGCTGTCTTGTAATATTAAACTTGTAATATTTTTTGTGGCAAATTTATAAGGATTCATAATTCATTAAGTTTAATTAAAAAATGTGTACAACTCGTTTAAAGGATATGTGAAACTCTTTGTGAATTAATGACGAAACAGGATAAGTATAAGTAATTAGTCGGTATTCCAGTTTAATGTCTTATTAATAATTTAATATTACACGTAACTTTTTTACGTTAATGTTGCTTCAATCTTATCTTTTTGTAATGATTTTCTTTCCTACTTTTTAAGTTAAGTCTTATTTGTATTAGATTGGAGTTTTTGATTACTACAATGTAATATTTTTCTATCTGAAATCATAGAATTATGATAAACACTCGTGAGAAAAAATAAAGGGTCGCTTAAGAAAGTTTGAATAACTCGGAAAATAGTCAATTTAATAAAAAATATTTTATTTTAAGGATATTTAATTGTCTAATGCACAATTTATTTCCTTATCTTCCGAGATATTCAAACTTTCTTAACTGACCCCTTTTTTGCTTACGGCTTTATATTATTTAAACCCTGAAAGACTTCTGTCCTTTTTTATATAAATACTGTAACAGAAAATCACTTGAATAAAATTCTTATATGGATACTCGCGTCCTCGATCAGTAAAAACTACTTGTATGAATTTTAAAAGACTTGCAGACTTCAATATTTAACGAGGCAAAGTTTATGTTAGCGATGTACGTAGTCTTTAACATATCGGTAATCAAGAAGCTGTTAAAGTCGCTGACTTTATGGACAGTTACGAGGCGAGGGCTCCGCCGCGTATGAATTAGTGTAGCCTGGTAGCCGGTGGAGATTTAATGCCGACGCGGCCCAGCACTAATTGGACCGGGTTCGATGCCAAGGGCGCGAAACGTTTCAAATTTATTTCATTCCATAATTGTTTTTGTTATGTGAGATAGAAATAAGCTACCGCACTTCTAATGTATACAATTGACTTTTAATCTTTTTTTTACATCCTCCTTAAGTTTCAGTTTAAGTTACATGAATAATGAAGCTTATTGTCGCGCAAAGCTATATAATTTATTTGGTCGATCTGTAGTGTTATTAATTTAAATTTTAAGCTGAAAAGTTACCTTGTCAAAGGAATAGGCTTAACTTACTAACGAGGAGTATTAATGTTGTTGGTAAAGATGAAAACCATGACTTAGTAAGCATTTAACTTCATGCATATTCAAGACATAAACATAACTGAATCTTTACAAACGTAAACGCGACGCTCTTACTATAAATCGAGTGTGTCGATAAATTTGGCGGACTGAATAAATCGTGTTTTCAATTATCCGCTGACTACAAGCTGTCCTTTCTACTGCCTCCAGTATTTATTTTAATCTCACTTACCCATCAAATACAAGACTGTTCTTACACACCTCCTTAATTATATTTTAGTTAAACTCTCTTACCGTAAGTAACCAAATCCACTTTTAAAATTACGTAAAATATATTCAGAGATTCTGATTTCGATTAAATTGAAAAATTTCCTCAACGGTAAAAATAATACTATTTTATTTATTATACTAACATTAACCAGTAGTGTAATATTAAAGTTATTGATGCTATCCTTTTTTTAAAATAAGACGAGTGGCAAGATGTGTTTTGCAGGCGCAGGCGCCGGCGGCGTTGCCGATTGCCTCGTACGCTAACTACCCGGAACTAATTCACCGACATCACCAAAAGGACCGCTTTTTGTCTTTGCATCACTAAACGTGTATTTTAAACTGTCGCCACGAGGAAGATTAACTTGGTGTTCCGTAAAAATATATGCAGTTGCTTCAAACTTTGAATTCTGGTATTCTGTTGTCCAACTTATCATATTTAGTCCACTGCAGCATTATTCCATACAAATAATAGCACACTTGTAGGCAATGTATTTGTAATACGAGTATTTATAAGTTACATACAGCAAATTTTTTTTTCATAATTTTTGTTGTCTGTCTGTCCATCCGTCTGTTTGTTCTGGCTAATCTCTGAAATGGCTGGACCGATTTTGACGAGACTTCTATTGTCAGGTAGCTGATGTAATAAGGAGTAACTTAGGCTAAGTTTATTTTAGAAAAAGAACTCGTAGACGGAGTCGCGGGCGATAGCTAGTTCTATAAATATGATTCAGTCTACTAATCTTACTACCATTATAAATGATTTTTAGATGAATGTATGTAAATATGGATGGATGTTTGTTTGGTGGTATGTCCAGCACAGACATAGAACGTAGTCTGGAAGAACACATAGTCGAACATAAAGTCGCAGGCGTAAGCTAGTATACGTATAAATCTTCTCCTGGAACTGCACTACACCAGTAATACGGTATTCGATCTGCATGTTTCTTGTTTATTATGACTATTATCTATTTCAGGTTGACTTAAAAATATAAAACCCAAACCTACAGAACCCAAATCTGAATAAACTGAATTTTTCCCCCTTCTGATATAAACATCGAGAACCCTTTTAAGAAACACTCGGTTTATTTTAAATGACCCGATATTTCGTGCACTAAAAAATGCACACGTGATGTGTCTAAACTTGTATGTGTTCATTATTGGCTTGTCGCTACCGTTTGTAAATTGTGTTTATCACTTTTAAGCACACTTCGTAAGAATTTCAATGATACGTAACAATAATTCTTTTTGAGATGTCTCTCCGCAAAGCGAATGATGGCGGTCAATTCTTCATATTTTAATCTATCTCTTGCGAGGTGAAGCAGTTGGCCACGTGGCAACATACGTATGTTTTGTATCAATTTTTTCCTACGACCAATACCCCCTATTGTTGTATAACAATAAATAATAGATTAAAAATCAATCAAGACATGTTCTAAATTATATTTTATACGTTTAAGTACGTTTTGCATACCTTGTGCAGTATTAAATTATATTAGGCTAAAGAAAAAATCTTATTCATACTATAAAAATGCGAATGTTGAGATGGGTGTGGATAAATGAATGTTTGTTTGTCTGAATCCAAGACACGTTAACCTGAGCTCAGTTGAAATTTGTAAAATAAAAACTTAATAAGTTTTAATTTAATTTCGAGCGAGAGGAGTCACGGGCAAAACTATTATGAAATAAATTATTTTACTTTAATGATGAAAATGGCTTTGACTTTTGATTTAAACGCGAAAGTTTACATAAAAGATATGAAGATAGAAAAGTGTAGTTAAAAAATAAAAAAACGTTCAGAGTTCAACTGATTCAGTCCAATTCTGGGTAGTTTCGTGTGTGGCGGCGCACGGTGGCCCCGGCCCAGCGCCGTTGCGCCCAATTGCGAGCGCGTATATTTATTTTCTCTCCACGCAACATTTCTCCTGTCTTCGAGGCCATTTCGCTTTTTAATTGCAACTCTTAACACTTGACTGATTGGATAAAACATTTGAGTTAAAACGTTACTTTATAAAATGTTAAAATATCAGCGAAATAATTTTAAACATTAATTACTGTGGATTCAAATGTTAATTAACTATTATTTATTGATACCGTTTAAATAGCGTTACTTTAATGTTAATAACGCATTAATAAGTAACACGCGTCAGTTTTTGCACAAGTGTGAACAACGCTTTTCTTTACAAGTTCTCACGCTTAGAGAATCGATTGTTAATCAATCTCTATTTATTAACGATTTTATCGGATAATATCACTTAAGGGTTATGTTGGAAAAACAAATAATAGTAATTGAAATGTCATTTTTAATGTTTTCGTCTTTAAAAGAAAAAATACTTTAAAATTTATTCCTCGGAAATAAACATACAACATTTATGACAAGGCGTTGCAAAATTTTTTTTTAAGTGCTATACTAAAATAGAGCGTCGGTGGCTCAGGGCACTAGACTTGTAATCTGCAGGCTCTGGTTCGAATCCCGCCATGTGCCAATGTGTTTATCGATTTTCTAATTTCATATGTACTTCCGACGTTCTTACGACGCTTAATAAGCTGATGATGACAATACTGAAATAGTTTTTGTAAATAATATTATAATAAAAATATCAACACAAGCAGTAGCTTTATGATGTAATTTTAATAGAATTTGAAGGATAATTATTACTTACCTTTATGTCTAATAGTATTTAATTGTCATTTATAAAACAGTTGATTCGACCCGACGCTTGAACTCGACATAATATTTCATTTCGTAGTGTAGTTGCAGAACTCGGGAAATATTAATCAAATCGAGTACATTTTAATGCAATTTGCATGTAATGCATATTATCTATCTCTAGACACGGATGCATCGCGCATTTACCATGCAATTGTGTTGAAACTACGACGTTTCGAGTCATTAAAACGTTAAATTGCCTCCGAGATTATAAAGATATTAAAGAAGTAGGCGAAGTATTTCGTAATGCATCGATACGATTGTTATTTTAAATATAAAAAGGCATGTTCGCTATTAAAAGAGGAATAAAAACGAAATTCGCATGCGATAACACGATTAGTTTCAATTGAGTCATTTATTGTTACTTTTTACCCGATAACGGGTGTATTGCATTTTTTGCGGTATAATTGGTTGCTAATTCTCAAGTTTTGTCGTGCACTCGTACGCCTGTCTAATTTATCTGATCTTTATCGATTGATTTACAGCTAGGCGGCGTTTCGCGGCGTGTGCGCTGCATTTCTCTCATTTCCTGCGCTCGATTTATTGCAGCGCGCTTAGGAACTTTTGTTACAATTAACACTACACGTTTTCTATTACCTATTATCTCATAATATTTCAAATCTCAATAATTTTCTGAACCAGAATTTATAACTCAATCCTAATAATAGAAATAGTGTAGTGAAACTAGATGGCGCTACTGAATAATGTAACACACACTAATGTTTTCCACTGACTAAAAAAAAGTTATCATATTCATTTACTATGGACAATAAACAAATGCAATAAAGGGCTCTTTTCACTGCAATTACCTTCAATACAAGCTTTCTAACCGTCGGAAAAATTACAGCGAGGCGTTGTGTAGTTTTCCGTGGCATTGTAGCGAGCCTGTTATTTTCCCATTTGGCTTGATGTCTGCAGCCGATGCCAGATAGCCTCGCTCTCTGATCTAGAAACCTAACGTAATTATTCGCACGCATACCGGGTTGCGCTGTGTTGTAACACATTTTTTAAATTGCTATTGCGCTTTTACTACCATATTTTCTTTAAAAAATTGTTACCTATAAGTTTTGCGTACATACGCTGTTTTAAAACTGTAACTATATTAAGGGACTTCCTTGTTAATCAATTAACGACTATGAGCCATAAATCTAATTAAATTCAAAACCAAATCCGTATGTAGAGGAATCAGTCATTCTACTGTTGTTTATTCCAAATTAAATGAATCTTATATATTTATATAGTACATTAACGTAGGATAATACAAAGTAGGCGAATGTAAGGCTCTAGAAACTAGTTTTCACTGAAGTTTCATACAATCGTTAACAACGAGCGCAAACTCTATAAAATGTCTACCAATCACGCTATTGGTAAAGGTGGTGATACACTCTGTTTTGTGTTACTTTTAAATTTAACAGCAACACTAGTTATATTATTACGTCCTGTTTGTATCTGTACAAAATGACGTGACATGAAATACGTTAATTCAGTTGTACCAAAGATTTAACCTTTTTTTACAAAGGTGGTGAACCTTAACCTGATCGCGAATGCTATCGTGTGTTACAAGCATTTCATCCCACTATAAATCGTTATAGACGTTTTAAAAATTTTAAACTACTAACTTAAGTTTTTCCATTCATCGAGTTAGTTTATTTTAACGGAAATTTTAAATCTTAAAACTCATGCAATAGTTATGTCCCTGTACCTCCGTCCCCATTTAGCGCAGTTTAATTCGAAATTCATTTCAAACAATGATATCTTATTAGTCTTATAAATGTGAATGTTCAGATGGATGGATGTTTGCTAGAACGGAACGGAACGGAAATATCCGTTGTGCCGTTTTGGAAATGCTAATAAATTTCATTAAAAATTAAATTTAGTATAGATATAGAACATCTTCTAAAAGAACAAATAGGCTACTTTTTAAAATTCCGAGCGGACGGAGTTGAGGGTGACGGCTAGTTTAAACAATAAAGCAAGTTTATCAGTGATCCCACGTTTGTCGGAATGTTGCATGTGTAGTGTATATCGTAGTTAGGAAGTACCTCTGTCTGTATGTACGTAGTATTTCATCCAGTAATTATGATTGTTTCCTTTCGCGGAATGGTGCATGTAGCTTTCCTGATAAGATTTGTCTACGCAGCCTTCGTGTAGTCTACGAGCATAGATTAAAGATTACAGAGGCTGAACGTAAAATGGCTTTTTGTATTCTTTACCACAAAGAAGACTAATATTTTAATCATTTATTTGTTTTT
>JAAOEG020000029.1:2882441-2894193 GCA_011763625.2 Papilio bianor | reverse complement strand
CAGAGGCTGAACGTAAAATGGCTTTTTGTATTCTTTACCACAAAGAAGACTAATATTTTAATCATTTATTTGTTTTTTAACCTCAACCAAATTCATTAGTACTAAAGAGATACTTTAGAAAATGGTATTTTATGAAATGAAATGAACATTTATATGTATATAAAAAAAGAAAATACAATATATAAGTGTACTATTATTTAGTTTTAATGTTTTGTATATGAAGTTCGTATTAAGTTTTACGTTTTAAATTTAGTTTAATTATTAATTTAATAACATAATTAAGTTGTTTATTTTATTTCATTCCGTTGCCTGAACATTCCAGAATATCATTGAGTATCCAAATGTTAATTCAAAGTCGTGTCCAGTTTATACGAAAGCTTACTCGACGTACACTCGAGTAACACATACTGGTAGTGTTTGTACGTTTGTCCGTAGTGAACAGGTGGCAACGTAATTAACTTGATGTAATGGACAGTTATTAAGCAATTTCTGCAGCCGACCGACGGGAAGCTTGCCTATTTAATCGCTGTATCACTTTATATGAAGTGATCCAACGAAGTCAAATAATTGCAATAATTGAATTAAAATGGGTTAATTTCTATGTGATTATACATTATGATAAAACAGATGGTCAATAATTTTTTATTTTTTTATTTCGATTAATAATATCAATTACACACGACAGAGAATTGAAGCTAACACGTCTAACTTCCTTGATTGTCTGTCAACTATAGGAACTTTTTAGTTGTATCTGGAAACGTCTTCCGTATACGCCAGTATTGGTACTACGAGTATAATCCATAAAAGGTTCTACATTTCGCATGCAAAGTACGTAACGATGACCATTGCAAACTCAAGTTTATTTTTCCTCTTTGAATATATTTTTTAATTTTCCTAAAGGTGTACACCGTAAGGATAGTCGAATGCATTTTGAATCTTAATTATTTTAATTTGACATTTAGTGACCACTTTTTAAATATACCGTGGGAATTTTTTTTAGGTTAATTAAAATTCACAGACTGTTGCAAAATATGCGTCGGCATTTTTTTATAATTCATAATTTAAATTTAGAATATGGAAATCTAATGAATCGCTTAAGAATAGATATAAATAATAATGTTCATTGAAATTACGAGTCCTATGTATAATCCTGCGAGCTTTCATAATCGTCCTGTCTTCTAGCTTCTAGTATTTGTAACTTCTGTATCTTATTAGCTAAATCGTAGCTAATCGTTATAAGCGTCAATAATCCTTCCCGAAAAAGTACTGTCTTAAATGCGAGAAACGCGAAGGCTTCGCAATGACCCAATTCGAGTGCAATCAGCCGGCGAGTGTAGCGATGTTAATGTATTTTATATTGGTTCAATTGCGGGCAGAGACGTCGACGGCGGCGCGGTATGCGCGCGATGTGTGGGCGATTCGCGGGAAGCCATTAGGGCCAGCGCGAATTGGCACGCACAGACAACTGACGGATTCTCTGGATATATCAGTACAATCAAACTAAGAACTCGTTCAGTTGTTATAAGGGTTTTCCACGATTAACGAATAACGGTCCAAACATCTGAATGACATCTGACATCTGACTGATCTTTTATATAATTAAATATTCAAATACCTTAACCAAAAGGTATATTAAAATTTTATTTTACGAGAACGAGATAAAGTATACTTTTTTAGTAAATGAATTTTAGGGTTATTAAAGAGTTAAACAAGAGCAGGGCAGCCGAGGTGCAGGCGCAGGCGCAATGCAATCGTGCGTTTAGGGCCACATGCCGACGCCAAGTTCCAAGGAAGGCAATGAATAACTCATTGTCCGTCCCTACGTCCGCCGTGACGCACGCTTCTCAGAAACTAACGATGCGGTGCAGAAAGTGACCGAGATAGTTGACCCGCGAGATGCATGCAACTCACCGAATTAAACATTTCGGTGATTTAAGACGGCTTGTACCCAATTATTTATGCTGACATTTCGGTTCGTATATTAAAAAGTTCTGAAGCAGAGTTACTTTTCTTTGCTGTACAAAAATAAAATTATATTTTAATTTTTAAACAGTAGGGTTCCTAAGTATAAGAACATGGACTAATAAAACAATAAATTAATTGAGAAAACAACTTAAGTTGTCACTAAAAATCTTTTTTAAAGTGCAATATTTAAGTAGTTTTACCTCATTGTTGCTTACTTGTTGCAAATATTGAAATGCTATAAGAAAACACCTAGAGATATAAACTGGCTCGGTGTTAATGCATTAAGCGTGAAACCGAACACATTTCGCATTGAAGTCACGGTGTATTTAGCGTAAGTTATAGGACTATAACATCGAATATAAAGTGATATGCAGTGAGGATGGAGTACGACAATTCCCACCGGGCTTGGATGCAATGACGAAGTGCATCGCTATAATTAGGATGCTAGTGACGTTCCGTTCACGCATGTCGGCATCGGCCACCAAACAACTGAATATTCGCACACGACTATTGTGATACCACTTTATGGTCTCGGCTCGCCTTTATACTCCTTAGTTAGCATTCCAAATTGGTAACACAAACGTTTTTTTTATTTCATACCGCTTAATGTCATGTCATAGCAATAAAAAAGGAGCACGTCTACACAAAAGTTGTGAGTCAAGCTCGTACGATTGTTAACCTCGTGAGTATAATTGTCTACCTTTAATAATTACCATGGCATTTGAATGAATAGTTTAGGTGTAGAATTTGTTAAAACTCTTTGCCAATATTCATAATAATAGTCTATTACAGCCGTGAGCAAAAATAAGGGGTCGGTTAAGAAAGTTTGAATATCTGGGAAGATAGAGACGCTAGCTATCTGCTATAAATTGTGCATGATAGACAATTCCTTAAAATAAAATATTTATTAAATTTACTATGTAGCGATTTTTTTCCTAGTTATTCAAACTTTCTTAAGCGACCCTTTATTTTTGCTCTCGTGTGTATTATAAATACTGGGATAAATGAAAAATAAAAGAAATAATACAAAAATGTTTAACACATGTCATGGAACAACTTCATGTGTTTATGGATGAATAGTCAGCTTCGTAGACAAAATGCTACGAAGTCTACGTAGAGTACTGATCTTTTGATCGAATCTATTGCTTATTTCTTCTAATAAATAAATGTCTCCCTTGTTACAGGTAAACAGACCATTGACGATGAAGAAAGAGGGTATCCAAACGCGAAATCGTAAACTGAGCAGTAAGAGCAAAAAGAAGAAGGGGGGAATGGGCATGGGGGGCGGGGGAGCGTGCGCACTCGCGCTTGGCGGCGTCATGGGAGACATGATAAAGCCGCTGGGAGACGCCACCAAAGGCTTCGGCGGATCAGCGTTCCCCTCTGCAATGGACTTTGGTAAGTTAAATTTATACAAATATTGTGTATTCAAAACTCTTTTGTTTGTTATCTGAATTTGTTCTTCCTTTGAAGTAATTCCTTCAAATTACCAAAGCGAAAGAAGCTTTAGTTTCAGAAATTTATTATATATATTGATAAATGACATGACTGGTTACGAAATTATAACATTTCTTTAAAACCATGCATGCTAGTAACGCCATCTAGTACAACTAAATAACACTATACTCTTATGATGCAGGTCAGCACCAGGTGGGGTTGGTACACCCAGCGGCGGCTCACATGTCACACTGGTACGGCGCGCCGCACCAGGGCTTCGCCCCGCCGCCTACCTCCCACAATCCTTACCACCATCACCACCTCGCGCAGCTTAACTCTATGGTGAGTACAGCTTACAGTTTCATTAAAATTTTAACTTTCATGAATATAATCTTCATTATAATTTGTCTTTAATTAAATTAATCATTATTGAAATTAAGTTTTCATTAAATTCACCTTCGATTTAATTTAGAATGCGTGTGTTTAACTCGGCTTAAGTATGCACAGGAAGTAACTCAATTTTAACAAAAATAAAAGTTTATTAAAAATAGTTTTGAGCCCATGTTTACATTATAATCCAGATAATGAATACCCTGGAAATGGAGATATTGGACCAGACCAATCCAACAAACAGTCTTTAATCCAATTCCCAAACCCTGTCTTTAGAATTAAATTATAAACGTAGACTTGACGCAAAATAAAAAACTAAGAAT
Organism: Papilio bianor; assembly: GCA_011763625.2. Classification (NCBI taxonomy): domain Eukaryota; kingdom Metazoa; phylum Arthropoda; class Insecta; order Lepidoptera; family Papilionidae; genus Papilio; species Papilio bianor. The sequence goes on along the minus strand of JAAOEG020000029.1, from coordinate 2,890,078 downwards.
AATGAAGTACATTAAAAAGTAATACGATTTGTATTATTCGAGATAGTGTTAAGATAATAAATAATTTACATTTTTATAAATAAATTTATAAACAAGGCCAAATTTAAATATTAAACTAGATTAATTTTATTAGTTTTACGTGAAAAATATATCTCTTGCATTATGGTTTTAATCGATTTTGTTTTCAGACTGGCTGGAGGAGTGAGTACACGTGATAAGTCAGCCGCACACGACATCCAAGAAGACGATGACGTCACGCCGGCGAACAATACAGAGAACGAAGACATCACAAAATAGTTACTGTGATTCACTTAGCAATGATTAATTACCCGAAAGTAGTTCGTAACATAATCACTGTATGACCTTTGACACATCACATTAATTTTATAAGACTGTTAACTGAATTGATGTAAAAAACATGCACTCTGTTTTTTTTAATTATAAAATCGATTAACTCGATTATACAGATTACAATTTGCGCGGTTTTTAGTATTCCGCGTCCGTTTTCCGCAAGTATTATTTAAGCGTAACATGAGAGTAACTAGCGAAATTGTACAGTATTATAATAATTTAGGGTCGTTTAATGTCCGTTTAGATGATTTATATATATATATAAAACATAAGTAGGTATTGTTAAAACGAAGAACGATTTGTCTATTTTGTACATATCTTATTAAGTTATATACCATTCCTGTATAGATTGTTTTTTTTTTTTTTTATTTAATGTCAATGCGGATCGCTATGGGAATTGTGATGTGTTCAAAGAATTATTCCACAGTGTTTGTATATTTGATTTGTGTAGTCTTTATTAAATGAAATGCAATAGTAATTTATATAATAGATTAAAAATGCAATTTGTAAATATTATGTATCGAGTCTTTGCGGATTTTAATTAAAGCTACCGTAAATAATAAATCAGGTCACTCCATTGGTTACATTGATCCGATCAGTTTGTATAAAGGTGCGCGCACTGGAACATTCGCCTGTGGTCTAACATTTTAATGGCTCTTATATCTTTAAAACGCAAATGTTCTAAGACACTTAAAACATTAATACTACATACATCAAACATAAACATTTGATAGCCAATCAAAAAATACAGTTCATTACGAGTACTTTGAATTTTGCACAGATTTTCGTATTTAATAAGTTTATTCAAATCATAACAAGCTGTAAAACGAGAAATTGTAGCTTACGATAGTTTACGTAGGAGCCATCGATTCTTGTGTTCGAATTCAGATCATTTTGTTACAATACTGACTACAGAATGTTACATTACAGCGAAAAGCTTCAGTGAGTGATCACCTTTATAAGACGTAATATTTTGTTAACCTTTTGTAAATTTAAGATATTGTGTGGCCATAAATGTAAACGGGGAGTCTGTTCGAGAGGAAGAGTAACGAATGCAGAGAACATGAGAACATGTTCGTTCAAGATTTTCAAAATGTTTATTACATCCTCGAACAAAGTCCCGGAACACCGTGTATATAAAATGTAAATGACCCGTAGACAGTAAATGTATTGAAATTGTAAATTCACGCAGAACACCCTATAACGATATCCCGTAACTAAAGTTTTTTAGTTTATAAAAATGAAACATTGTGAAGTTGTGTATTTTAAATAAAATTGCGAATAAATTATCAATACTTATTGATATTTAAATGAAGTTTTAATTTATATAATAAGATCCAAACATACATATATACGTTAGTACATATAATATAGATTCTAGGTATTAGAATCTTTCTTAAAGCAATGCTATAACTACCGAGAGACATCACTAATCAGTTTATAATAATTGTTAATTAGAACAGTAGTTCGTTGTCCGCTCGGTAAAGCAATTTATAATCAATTGGTTGATATAATATTTTTTCGACCTCTTTTCATTAACAATCATTGCGTTATTACGTAAAGTTAGAACATACCAAAGGTAATTTTAACTGTTTATTAAAGTCTAGCAATGCGGACATTTAATACGAAAGAAAAGGTAAAAAAATATAAGTAAAATTTTGTTTAAATAAGTATAAAGATCCGAGGGATTATAGTTACGTCTCGTATTATTGATTGAATTGACCATTCATTCGGCATCTCGGTCCGCCATAAGTCACCGGATCAATTCCGGCATTGCGCAGAAAAAGTCGTCCAAAAGTCGCGCTTATCTCGCGGCAAATTGAAAATGCAGCCGGCCGTGTGATTGTGACGCAAGCGGGGCCTCTGCCGGCGACATATGGACCTATTCAATTTTAATCGCATTTCAGAAGAAAGGACATCGGATAAAGTACCTATAAAACGCTCCCCGTACGTCGCCCGATAGAGCCCAGTTAATAAGCTGGTTTTATTTGCGGTATGAGATTTCAAGGGTGGCTTATTCATTGTCGGTCCACAATTAAATGTTTGGAAGTGATCTTTTTAAATCGCAAGACTTTGTTACTTTAAGCGTTTACGCTTCACTGAAAATACGTTAGAATTGGTATATTTCTTTTGAATGAAAGATTCAATAGTTTGCTAAGTATATTTATTTGGTTTGGAATTAAATAATACTAAAGTAACATCCTGTTGTGTGCGGATTCGTTTTTGCTTGCGAAAAAATGGTGGTATCGTGTATTTTTAGCGGCCAGAGTCGGATTCGCATAAGTCACTAAAGAACGAGTGATATACGGGCCGCTAGCGCGGGAAAAAATGTCGCCCAACAAAAAGCTCGGCATCAGTCCGCGGGATTTATGGCGCGCGGTAAGACCGGCGGGCATGCGAGACTACAACACCGAGGGCGAATATTCTTACACCTACCCGCGCGGAATGCGCCTACCCCCCGATGTGACGGAACTTTGCACTTCGCTAAATTACGACCTCGATGCAGTTGTATATCGCTTAGTCGCACTGGAGAACATTAATAAGTCTTCTTATTTACACGTCTCGTACCCGTCTCTTGTCGACCCTCAACTCCTGCCTCCCATTGTATTCAAATTATTTAAATACGTCATATCTGTCTTTCTTACCTTCTTGTAGTAAATAATTCGACTAAACTATAACTTCGTAGCTTATGATGTGTGGAAATGTTTAATGGGAAATCATCCTGGCAGCTTCAATCTGATACAAAAATTCTGATTGAAAGAATAAAAGAGGTAAAAAAATGTTATAAAACAACAATCAACAGTACAGTTCTACACGGGTCAATCCCATAATATTATATTACCTTTAAAATAAGCTAACAAATATACAAATAAACAAAGCGTCATTGCGTAAATAAATAACAAGCTTAAATCCCGATATAAAAGTGTAGGAAACTAGCATCACAAATCCCATAAGAAGAGTCATAGAGGGTCGTCGGGTCGTGAGTAAAGGATCGCGCACACTCCACCGGCCACTACGTCTGATCCGGGAATCAATCTGCGACTTAGTGCGCTTATCTCGTTGACCCCGGCACTGGCGACTGTCACGCTCTATCGCTCAACTATTTTTATAACATTTAATAAATAAAACAATGTCATCATGCCAAATAGTCCTAGAGTTAAAGTTTGATGCGTTAAGTCACATGCGTACAGTTCTAACTGACTGTTACGTACAGATGCGCTGTGTTAGTGTGGTACTAAATAACATTTTGAATTTGGTGGTTGTACAGGTTTAATAAACCTAAGACCCGACTCGATGCGTCCAAGCGTCAGTGGCTCAGGGGTTTAGCATTTGAATTGTAATCTTCAGGTCCTGGGTTCGAATCCATGTATCAATGTGTTTTTCGATTTTCGAATATCATATGTACATTTAGCCGAAGTCCTTACGGTGAAGGATAACATCGTGATGCAATCTGTAACAATACAATGTATTTGTGCAGAAGTTCAAAGACTTGAGTGAAGTCATCAAACCCACGCTGGGCATGCGTGGTTGACTAAGGCCTAGTCACCCCTAACTTAGGGCTCACTATGCCTTAGTCCCTGAGTCCCTCAGTGGGTACGGATAGATAGCTGGTGAGTTGATAATGAACCCGACGCAATTTTTATTCGCCTAGCACAAGTGGGTAGTTTAAAATTCCCCAATGGTACCGTCAGGCACAGGGCCTGCGAATAGGCCTGCTAGAGCGTAGGTAGTTAGCAATTGTTAAGAGTGAGCGCTGGACGTAATTGGAAACAGGACTTCAGGAAAATTACATGCCTGCTCAACGTACAAGGACAATTACGATTCGGTTTCACGTTCGGTACGTTAACGACATGATCTATTGCACGTACGAGAAGTGGTGCATCACCAGGGCAGCATCGCTGGCGCCTTAGACTATTTAACAGTGACTTGACTAGATTGACATTGACATAATGACCAGGCACCTGCAAGCAGGTATCGGGTTGGCAAATAACTTCAGCTATTTAGAATATTACCCCATGCCTATTGCAACGCATAGTCTAAGGGTAGGTAGTGCTGCGGAACCAAAACCCGTCGTGTTCGGTACACTGACAATTTTAACTAGCCTTAGAACTGAACTGAACTGTAGCGGGCTTTATTATTCTAAAAGAAGGTTATTCCTTTCAGAAAAAAATGGCATACAGCTATTATTAACTTTAAAGAATAAACAAATCTTATATGATAAATAACAACACGTAAATCTTTAGGGCATAACTTAGGTACTGCCTATGCCTGTACTCCCACAAATTATAGATATCCAAAAAAAAATGGTATTCGACGAAATTGTATTTACATAACATCGCATACCGATATTATGTAATTACTTTATATTCATTACATAAACATATTAACAGTTACGCCCAATAATAAAATCCACACGACTGTAAACTCGATCGTTAACAAAGCAATAAAATGGGTACCAGCGTCATCGCAGCCGGAATCAAAGAATTCTGTTCTCAGAACTACTCCTATTAGATAACAGATAAAATATCGTTGAAATACTTTGGACTTCTATAATAAAATGTAAAAAAGGACAACGTTTCGACACGACGTAAATACGGTCCATGAAAACATGGACCACTAAAGTATGCAATAAGATATCAATAAAATTTCTTGTTGAAAGTAGAGATAATTATATACACTCGTGAGCAAAAATAAAGGGTCGCTTAAAAAAGTTTGAATAACTAGGAAAACAAAAACGCCATCTAACTGAAATAAATTGTGTTTGAGAGTTAATTTAATAGTCATTTTATTTTATTTGAACGATATTTAATTGTCTATCATGCACAATTTATTAGCTAGCGTCTTTATGTTCCGAGATATTCAAACTTTCTTAACCGACCCTTTATTTTTGCTCACGGCTATATATTTTAAAGATTTAAAAGTTAAAAAAACCGACACACCTTCTCAAGTATCTCAAGCTTCCTGATAGATCTTACTGATATTATAAAAGCGAATGTTTCAATGGATTAATGGAGTGATATTTGTTAGAATATATCTTAAGAACGACTCAGATCTCGATGAAATTTGGCACAGATATAGAACATGGTTTGGAAGAACGCATAGGCTAGTTTTTTTTAATTCCGCACGGATGGATTCACGGACAAAAGCGAGTAAAGTATAATATCAGCTATGGTCGGATTTAATAGAAGTGGGAAATTATATTTACACATGTTCCTGGCTGACAATGACATTTATTGTCTATGGATTTATTTTTGAAATAGGAACAATTTTAAAAGGATTTTCGATCAAAATGTTGTATGTCAGCACCCAATGACTGTGGTACAACAGAGTCCGCTTTAACATCTTCCCACGAATGGGCCAGTTCGCCTGGTGCATTAACACAACCACACAGAAGACGCGCATGAAGGGGAAGCAACCTTGCGTTTCGTCTGATGAGAGTGTATGCCGAAGGTCTAATTTTAGTCCTCTTACCCTTTCCAACCGTAAATCATGGGAAGGGGAAGAGTACTTGGCGGAGGATGGGATGCATAGGTTTGGGAATATCTCTCTTTCTGTGCATCCCCTCCCCTGTTGATTCAAATTGGTGGTTGGCAGGTAACGCACCTGCAAATACGGTTGTCTATAGGTAGCGGTTGCTTCGCTATTTTGGCGAATTCCGTTTCCGTTGCTCGTTTGTCACCTTGTAATATATAAAATATTATAGTTATTTACTGCTTACTAATAAAGACCCATAATACTGATTTTCCGTAAAAATTCCATTGTGGGACTGCCAAAGTTAGCAACGGTCATATTTTATACATATTTGTTGGTAGTTTCTAATATCTTACACCTTTAACATTTTATTCCAGTCCACAAAACAAGTGCATGCAGTATTAAATATCCGAAACATAGCCAAGCACCTGCCTCTCCCTACCTTATATTATAATATATACGAAGATTGGGCCTTAATGCATTCGGTTGGACTGACGTAATTATTTGGTGCAAACATATTGAATATTAAGTCCAATATTGGGGCAAAAAAAATCTTTCAAAGTAAAAGTATGCTAATTACTAGGCCGATGTAACGGACACGAAACAAGGGACTGCGGCAGGTGACTTTATAAAAACTGACAGAATGGTAATAAAGGCACCATGAAATTGTTATAATGCCTGGTTTAACCGTTAAATATTTTAATCATAATTAACAAAATGATTTTCGCTAACTCACTTATTTAAAAACTAGCTGTCGCCAAAATCTACAAAAAGTTAACTGGTAGCCTATGTGTTTTTGAAGACTATGTTCTATATTCTGTTAAATTTCAGTAAGATATGTTGAACTGTCGCAGAATTATAGAGTTAATATGAAAAAAACAAAATGAATGCACCACGGGAACCGTAACTATTTTCGGGATCAAAAGTAGCCTATGTGTTCATCCAGACTATACTCTAAATTTATGCCAAATTTCATCGAGATCTATTTAGCAGTTTAGGCGACAAACTCTAACAAACATCCATCCATCCATCTAAACTTTCGCATTTATAATGTTAGTAAGAAGTTTAAAGACTGATTAATTCTGAAAATTATTTCACATACAGGATTAAAAAAAGAAGTGCGTAGCTGTTATTTAGAAAATAGTCCCTAATCTTTGTTTGAACTAAACTAACTATTTATCTTACTGCAAATTGTAAATGCAAAAGTTTAGATGGATGTTTGTTAGAAGGTGTCTCCAGAACGGCTCAACAGATCTTTTTGGTTACTTGACAATAATCAATTAAGCAAAAAGATTTTTTCAGCATTATTTAACACGGAAATACATAACATATGTTGTGTTACTTTATATCATTGAATAGTATTACTAGCTTTTGCCCGATACTCCGTCTGCACGAAATTAAAATAAAATAGTATTAGTATAATAGAATATGTGATACGTTTCGTTCGTCATACGTTTATGCTAAATTTCGTCGAGATCTGTTGAGCCGTTCTGAAGACACTTCTAACATAACTAACTTGGCCATCGGACGGCCAATTGGACGCATCGACCCGAAGTGGGTCTTGGCCTCCGACGACAAAAGTCTCCACTTTTCCCGATCCCGCGCCATCCTGACCCAGTCCTGGTTTCCCTAGAAAGATGAGGTGCTGAAAGATCTACAGGAGCTACAAGTCCTTCTAACAAATCCATCTAAATTTTTGCACTTATAATATAAGCAAGAAGATATTGTTTAGTGTCCTTTCAAATAGGCTGCTTAAATTAAGCAAGCCACAACTCCGGATAGTAGTGGCGGCCCTTACAGGACACGGTCACTTT
>JAAOEG020000029.1:2815465-2828373 GCA_011763625.2 Papilio bianor | reverse complement strand
TTTGTTTAAAATATTTTTGACCTTTGATATAAATTTAAACAAATACACAATTTTAACGTAATACACTCGTGAGCAAAAATAAAGAGTAGCTTAAAAAAGTTTGAATAACTCGGAAAATAACTGAAATAAATTGTGTTTGAAAGTCAACTTAATAAACAATTTATTTTATATAGGGATATTTAATTGTCTATCATGCACAATTTAATTCAGCGTCTTTACCTTACAAGATATTCAATGTTTCTGACTGACCCTTTATTTTTGCTCACGGTTATTGTTACTGATATTATTGATAATTAAAACCCTTATTAGATTCCTGGTTAGTATTAAATTGGTTAATCGGGGCTTTAATTGGAATTTAAAGGTTTAATTACTAGCGACTTCTGCGCCAATTAAAAGGAATGTGACTAAACACGAAGATCTCGTGGTTGTCTGTTACTTTAACGCTTCCTTAGTGTTAAATATCCTGGCTTTTAGATTTACGAGAATGTTGACATAAAATGAAATGGTGAGAAACACTGATTAAACTTGGATAAAACACAAAACCGCAGATTACGAATTAAGTTACCTAAGTCCACGATACCACTAGGAGTTCAAGTATTAAGTAAGCACTATAGGGGATGGGGTGTCTTGCTTATTTTTGATATCATAAGAGGCAAGGTGTTAGGATGGTGATTACTTCATCAGGTGTTATTATTATTATTATTTCTATAATTAAAACGGCGACTCATGAAACAATAAAAACTATAATTCATTGAAAGAAAAATACCTAATACAGTCAGGCCTAGGTACAGTCCTCTACCCCTTCCCAAACTCCTCTAATAAGGAAAGGATGGGAAGGGGAAGTGGATTTCACAGAGGAGGGGATACATAGGAATAGGAAAAATTCTCTTTCTGTGCGTCTCCTCCTCCGTCGATTAAAGGTAGGCAACGCATCTGCATTTGCGGATGCCTATGGGTAGCGGTCACTTCGCTATTTCAGCGATTCGAGGTGGCCGCTTGTTCGTTTGCCACCTTGTAATATTAAAAAAAAATGCATGTATGAATGCTTACGTGAGCATCGGAAGGGGTAATAGCTTTGCTTACTTATGATGACATGGGGATCAGGGGGTCAACAATTGCAATAAATCTGTTTACGTAATATATGTATGAACGACTCCCTAGATATTAGGATAATACGGTAACAGGAAACTGTTTAACAAAAAAGTAGTTTCGTAATTAAAACAGTTCAAAATCCTGTTTGTAGTAACCTTTAGATAGCGATCTTTTAAGTCAACCGTTTCTATACATATAATAAGATTGGAGTGTCTGTTTGTAATATTGAAATAACCGCTTTTTACTACATGTATATGCATACATATATGTACATACGGTACATATACAAAAATAAAATTTTTTGTTTGTCTGTCTCTCTGTTTGTTCCGGCTAATCTCTGAAATAGCTGGAGCGATTTTGACGGGACTTTTATTGGCAGGTAGCTGATGTAATTTTGTTTATGTTAGAAAAAAATCTATTATTTTAGAATAAGAACGGGCGGAGTCGCGGGCGACAGCTACTTTTAAATAAAAACCACATTAAATACAATACAAAATAATATTACCATCTTTACCTTACTAAAGAATTTCAAACATTTATGTACATAAACATAAAGTCGCATATTTTCTTTGTGGCACTGTTGTTATTTTATAACGTTAAAATGAGCTGACAACAATCGACAACAGGTTCCGTCCAGCATAACATACCCAAATTACTGATATTGCCAAACGTTAACTGTCTCACTTCGTAACTCGTGCATAAAATGACAAAAATTTAGCTTTTACATGCTTTCGGTAGCGAAATTAATTAAGTACACCAAACGTTGAGGTTTTCATGAGACCTATAGCAAAAGGAATTAACATTATGTAACTTAAGTTTGTAAGCTGTGTATTAACAAACTTTTATCAACATTTTAACAATGGTAGAGCCCGCTTTAACATCTTCGCACGAATGGGCCTGCTCGTCCGCCGCAATAGGGCATAGGCATCAAATGGAAGCTATTCCGCATTTCGTCTGATAAGTGTGTCTGCCAGAGGCCTAATTTTAGTCCTCTTTCCCTTTCCACCTTTTTCTTATAAGGAGTGATAGGAAGGGAAAGAGGATTTGTCAAGGCACTGGACGTATAAGTTTGGGATTTTTTCTCTGTGCGTTGACTACCTTGACTTTCTGTTGCCTCCTCTATTGATTAAAGAATCTGCAAATGTCGAAGTCTACCAGCAGCAGTCGCTTCGCTATTTTGGCGAATCCCGGTGACCGCTTGCTCACCTTGATTACTTGACTTATACCTTCCGCTTGCTCACCTTGATTACTTGAAAGTTAGATCAGAGATCTCTGACAAAAGATCGAGGATACGTTATTGAGATCGGCCGTTAGTTGTTAAGCCGTAGCTTAAGAATTGAAGCGAGCTGTACAAGACAGCTGAACATTTGAGCCAGTTTAGAGCTGATTTGCACATTTCTAATTGCGGCAGATACACCAAATTCTTCGAACTTTCCTTGTTACTACCTTGTAATCAAAGCATGTAGAAACGTAGTTGTACGATGGATAAATCTTAAGTAGTGTGATTCTGTAACTTTTAATTGCATAAGCTCTGCCGTGTATAACACAACGTAACATGCATTTGCATGCAACATTATGTGGCGTGGCGGAGGCCTAATTTTAGTTCTCTTGCCCTTCCCACTTTTTTCTTATAAAGGGAAGTGTATTTGCCGTAAGACTGGACGCTTAAGAAAGCGGAATATTCTCTTTCAGCGCATCTCCTATTTTGTCGATTAAAGGTGGGCAGCTAATCTGCAATAGCGGTTTTCTATAGGCAGCAGTCGCAGAGCGTCGGTGGCGAAGGGATCTGGGTTTGAATCCCGACATGTACCAATGTGTTTTTCGGTTTTCGAATTTAATTTGTACATTTATCCGACATGGTAATGCAACCTACACATATCGGCAAAAAATCAAATATTTGTCTGAAGTCATCCCACCTGCACTGGGCCAGCCTGGTTAACTAAGGACTATAATCACTAACTTAGGTGTAACTTAGGGTAGACTCCGAACACCCTAGTGGTTGGTGGTTGTAGAGCTGATTATGAGGTGGCCGCTAACTCGTTTGCCGCTTTACGATGTAAAAAAAACTTAAATTATAATCCTGTTATCAGTGCAAAAATTATGGTCATCATAGTCTTGAAAAGTGTGGTACCGGTCAGTAGCGGTAGTTGTGCGGACACGGGTTTATCAATCAAAAGACGAGTTTATGAGTGCAATCAGGACACCGCACCGCCGGCATAATATTTCCTCTGTTAACTCACCATTTGTTTTAATGGCCGCCCAGCGTATGGCTAATTGAAGGAATACAAAGCTCCGCGGGCGGCCGCTGCCGACTTCGATACACAAGTTTTACGGTAGGTTATTTGAATTGTTGACGCTCATAAGATTTATTTTTCACTAACTATATCTTCTAGTAGTCATACTTTTAATACCTAGAATCTGATAACATTTTTAAAGCTAAATTATTAGCATTTCTTAGTTTATTAGAAAAAACTTTACTTTTTTTAATAACTTTTTCGGTGATGTATGCGAACTAATAAAATTTTTAATATTTAGTAGAAAGCTGGTTTTGTAAGCACTTCTATGAGAGCACCTCGCCGTTAACGGATGTAAAAAATTGCTTAACCTCCGACCTGCAGATCACACGATAAACGACTTTAGATCAAAACGTGATCTTAAGAATGCAAGAAATAAGCGCGTCGTGTATTTTTTAAATTACGCAGAACGCTAAAAGTGACCATCTCGCAAGTTTTACGACCTATAAAGATTTTAAAAACAGAATCTCCCCGATGACATCAATTCCGGACCCGAGCGGTCACATCCACCTAATTTAATTTAGACGATTTACCGTTTTTAGAAGATCGTTGCATCGTGCCTTACCGCGGTTCTTCTCGGAACTCGTAAAGGACTCGCGGCCCGGCTACGCGCGCATCGTTTGTACACATCATCCCACTTTCTACATTAGGACGTGCATACACTTTACGGCGCATGTTAAATGCATCTCTACAACTCTCGTCACCAACACAATATTTTTAATACCTTTTTATCCTACCGCAATTTATGTAGTTGACGCGTTTGCTTGACCAGAGTTAAATTTAACATTCAACGGAGAAATTCCATAGATTTTTGTTGAGGGTTAATCTGTTAATCTAAGAAAAAAAATCACACAAAAATTTAAAAGTAAAATGAAATCTAAATCTTAATAATACGTGCGAAAGTTTATGGATGATGTTGGATGGATGGATGGGTGTTTATTAGAGTTTGTCGCCTAAACTGCTGAACGGATCTCGATGTAATTTGGCGTAGATGTAGACCATAGTTTAGAATAACACATAGGCTACTTTTTATCGCGTAAATAGTTACGGTTCGCTTGGGATACGTTAATTTTATGTTGCAATTCTGCAACGATTTAACATATCTTACTGAAATTTAGCACATATATAGTCTGGAATACATAGGATACTAAGTTTTTCAATTCTGCGCGTACGGAGTCACGGGTGACAGCTAGTCTAATAATAAAATTGAAACTTGTAAAACTAGTTAGATCATAAAAGCGATTCTCAAACGAATCCAGTACACCGCCTAACTGCAATCGGTATCGAAAACAATGCTGATGATTTATTCATAAGCAACATCTATTCATACTCGTTCCTACTTCTGATCTCATTTCACAACATTCTTATACTGATAACATTCGTATTTAATCCAATTTAAAAATACTCTCCTGAAATTGGAATCTTGCCTACTACCAATATTGTAAATGCGAAAGTTTATATGTATGGATGGATGATTGTTAGGAAGGATACCTTAAAGATCTAAAATGGCTCAATGGATCTTGATGATTTTGGCATAGATATAGATCATAGCCTGGAATAGGCAACTATGATTTTTTTAAATACCGCGCGGAGTCATGGAAAAGCTGTAACATTATATAATGGAATCTTCTTGATCTATGCTTATAAAATGTATAAAAAAGACACGCCTCTCTGTTATGTAAGCATAGTAATTTAATGCGCTATTAAAATATCACCAGTCCAACCATTCAGATACGATTTGAGAAAATAAATCATTTTGTATCGCACAAAAAAAGGACATCAGTTTAAGATCGTATGGTTTTATTGTCACTTTAAAAAGCAGGACACGTTTTCAATCTACAAATAAACGGGGTCCATTGAGGTCCATAAATCAACGGGCGAGAGCGACGGCCGTTCAAGAGCAGCCTATTTCCATGTCATTAGGTGCGCGGGCCACAGTGTTGAATGGACAGCTTATTAATATCGTGCAGCGGTCAAAAGTTAATCGGGTTTAAGTCGCTCGTATCGCCCACGAAGATTCATCACAATCGTCATTATTCACACACAAATTATGTAATTTCAATAAATGGAACTTATTGAATAGTGATGAGCGTCGGTAGGCCGGCGCGGGACCCCTGCCGGCAGCCGCGCGCACTCCTATATTATTAATGTTCTTTATTGAACTCGGTTCTACTTAGTATGTATCATACATTACCATTTCGATCACAGTTCCAGCCTCAGTCGCATTGAAAGCCAGCAATGAAATTCACATTTATATAAACAACTGAATATTGTTCGTTACACACACATTTTATGATTAACATGAAGGTATTACATTGTTTTTTTAGACTATTTCATAGTCAGCCTCCGAACTTAGTAAAACAGTTTAACGTTCCTTTCCTACTGTGATGGTTTCTAAAGTTGTGACATGATAAAACAATATAAAATATTGAATACTACCTGTCGTCCGAGACTCCGACCACGCGGAATTACAAAAAAATAAGCATCCTATGTGTTTACCAGGCTATCTTCTATAATATATCTGTGCAAAATTTCAAAAAGATGAACGCAACATGCGTTGCGGAATTATCGGGATCAAAACTAGCATATATAATAATTTCATCGACATCCGTTTAGCCGTTTAGGCTACAAACATTGAGAAGCATCCGTCCATCCATCCATGTAAACTTTCGCATTATTATTTAGATAACTTACTGTAATCCTTCAGTCAACGTCAATATCATATGTGTAATATTTTGTTACATGAATTAAATAAATAAACTACATCGATGTCACATTTACCACTTGCACTCGGTTATACATACAGTCGAGTGGCAATTTTTAGTGTTAGAAAAAGTCTCAACATGTAATCATAAGTTCATTAAGTAAGAGTTCAAAGTGTATGTCTTCGTACATATTGCATTATTTATCATCACCAATAAAGAAAGGTGTATAATAGATCGAATATCGTCCGACACGTCTGTAATTGATTTATAGGCAAATATTAAATCTGTTCTCGCCGGGACTCCGGCTGAGTAATGGCCGTGTAAAACGCTGTTTGTGCTTTTGTTAGAAACACTACGCCAATCAATACAATAATTGGATCCCACTTCTCTTATACTATTTTTATAAGTAGTTTATATTACGATAATTTATCTACTAGGTTCAATACATCAGCGTCATCTTCATCAGGTAACTTTACGTTCCCACTGAGGAGCTCGGAACCTACCCTAAGTTATAGGTGAGAGCCGGACTTACGGACTGGAAGACTGACGAACTGAACTGACTGTGACATTCTGGCGGACCGACGGACAGCCAAATAGTCGTAGAAGTTACGACTTGCCATACATTTGGTTATTTTTAAACGTATAATATTTTACATTTCATCAGCTCGCTGTATGTCCCCACTGAGAGGCTACCTATGCTCCCTAAGTTAAGGGTGATTAGTCTTTATTCAACCACGCTAGTTCAATGCGGGTTGGTTAACTTTTTTTTTATAATACAAGGTGGCAAACGAGCATGCGCCCACCTAAAATCACTGAAATAGCGAATAGACATCCGCAATTGCAGATGCGTTGCCTACCTGTAATCGACGGAGCAGAAACACTGAAAAAAAAAGTTCCTCTACCTATGCGTCCTCTCCTCCGTGAAGTCCACTTCCTCTTCCCATCCTTCTCTTATAAGAAAGGGGTGAGAAGAGGAAGATGACTAGTATTAGGTCTCCGGCACCACACTCATCAGACGAAACGCGGATTTGCTTCCTCTTCACGCCTGTCTTCTGTGTGGTCGTGGTGTTGCACCAGGCGAGCCGACCCATTCGTGCGAAGATGTTAAAGCGGGCTCTACCAATGTTAGAGTGCTTAACACATATCTTTGAATTTCTTATATGTGGAGGTTGCATCACGATGTTTTCACTTCACCGTAAGAACGTCGGATAGATGTAAATATGAAATTCGAAAGTCGAAAAATACATTGGTATGTGGCGGGATTCAAACCCAGGACTTGTAGATTACAAGTCAAGAGCTCAACCCCTGAGCCACGCACGTTATGGTTCAATATAATTTCCTAAAATTAATTTATTCTTAAACAATTGTTTCAATGGGTCGGCAGTGACTAGAAGCTTAGCGTAAATATTCTGCTATCTTCACTTTTGTAAGTAATGAATACTAAGAGAAGTCCCGAGCAAGAGCAAGAAGCAACTACTTGGGTTCATACCATATTGGATTGTGTTTGCCCATTGATTGACCTTTTAGGTCTAATACAATACAAACTTATAGTTTCACTCTTTTTCTGCACAATGTTTCCCACCGCTTATTCGGTGGCAATCACTTTGGACCAGGTGATCAGGGTTAATAAATCACACGTGTAATTCGTCGACAAGGCGCTCAGATATCTAGAGGAAGGGTTGTTAGGCAGGGTTATCAAAACAAAACGCGGTATGTCGTTGATAGTGATCGCCACCGCGACGAGTATCTAACTCCATTTTTTGTCGCTTGACATCGCGCTAATAATACTTATGAGAAAAATGCGCGCCGGACCCCCGTCATCCTCCTTTTGTTTTTAATTTCTACCTCAGTGGCACCGATTTAATTGGGCTCGACTCGCGCCGGCGCACCTTCGTATTTCACCCCGGCTCGCTTCATTTGAATATTTAAAGCGTTTCGGGTCCCCGTCGCATTATTTTGTTTATTTACACAAATACAATATTTATATATATTTATTTCAGGGCCGGTGTCATTTATTCGGTGACGTGACTTACCGATGTCGCGTCCTTCCCAGTATCGGCATAGTTAACGCGGTGAATTCTCTCGCGTTCCATTTTAAAAGTTTTAGGTGGTTCGTGGCTTCGTCTTTTTGTCGCAGCCGCGTGTGGCAGCCGGCAGCGGCGGCGGCGGGCTGCGCTCTTCGTTGTTTTCTCGCCGTCTCTTATCTTCGACAAGATTGCTCGTTTTTAAATGAAGTTATATCGTCCCGATTGAACACCGGCCGTGGAGGCGAGGCGAATTTTTAATTAGTTTCCGAAGATCGGAAATTTTAAGGAGGAATGCGGAGTTCGTGTTGCGAGTGTGAGCGGATTTCTTAATCGAGCCGTAGCCGTGCGGCGCGACGCGGCTCGATTTGTTAAATGCGAACCGATTAATAATGAATTAAGAGCCGGAATTGTAAAGTTCGCGCGGCAGCTGCCGGCTTGATAATGAAAGACGCAACAGACTGCTTTCAGCTTTCGCAATTCTAAATGCGCAAACATAAGAACACCTAGATAAAAGAAAATTATTGATTAAGATAAAAAGCCAACTCTGTTACATTTATTGTAATATCAGGTTGTCATATTTGGGAAAATAGTATTTATCTTTTATGGAAATTAAGTTAATTAATCGAAGTGCAAAATACAAAATAAATGAACCCTTACTTACAGGTGAAATAAAAGTATATCATTTGATAAGTAAAGAGAGAGGAATATTGAATTCACTGTTCAGGAACAAGTGCCATAACGTTAAAGCAAATATTATCAGGCTCGCGCGCGATGAAACTGCGCACTATTTTAGCTGCGTCCTCCAAAAATCGGTCTTCATTTGTAGGTCCGTGGTCTATGGGGAAGGATTTTCTGCCATCCAGTTCATATAATGCACCGTCTTTGTGAATGAAGGTAACAAAATGATGGCTTACAGCGTCCGGGGCGGTGACCTCCTCAGTGCTTCCGACTGCTACTATATCTTTGTAGGCCTCCATCATGGCCGCGGAGTTCTCTAGCAGCGCTCCTTTAGCTGCCGCGTCTAGACCTTTTGCATTCTTTAGATAAGTCTTCAGAATACCTTCTTCTAGTTCAATATGATTAGTGTTGTTAGCGACGCTGTGAACTAGAGCGATAGTTCCGCACACGTTACTCAGCACTTGCTTCAAATGGAACACATCTTTGGGAGCCTGGTGCCCTTTGCTCAGCAGATCTTCTTCTTCTTTACTTCTTAAATCTTCGTAAACCTTCGACAAAGGGAACAAGAGAGTGAGTGCGAGCACGGGACGTGGTACCCAATGCAGTGCATCCTCATCCAAGCTGATGACGTCAACCATCCGCCATTTATCAGAAACGCCTAGTCTCTTTAAATACTTGTTCATCGTCTCGGGATTCGACTCCATCGCTAATGCCGTAGACATGTTTATTATTCAAAATATTTTGGTTTATCAAGAAAATTATTCCTTTGACAACTTTTCAGACAATTTTGATTTTTACTTTTAATGACAGAATTATCAAAGAGGTCGATAATTATCCTGTAAAGGTTGTAAAAACTGTAAATTTTAAAATATGATCTACAAGCTTCTCTAACATATAATAAATGAGAATGTGGACGTTGGTTTCAAGGGATGTATCTCCAGAACGGTTCATCGGATCTTGCCGATATTTGGCACATAGTCTGGAGGAACACATTTGCTACTAATTAAGTTTTCTTTTATTCGGCGCGGAGAAAGTCGCAGACGGCTAGCTGGCATACGGTGGCAAACGACCAATCGGCCACTTGGATTCTCTAAAATATCGAAGCGAACGCTGTCCATAGACATTTGCAATTGTAGATACGTTACCTACCTGTAATAGACGGTAGAGGAGACGCACAGCAAGAGAATATTTCCCCTTCCTATACGTATCCACTTCTGCCAAATCCATTTATCCCGTCCATGATCCTTTCCTTATGGGTTCTCACCTTGAGGTAGGAAAAGAAAAAGGATTAGGCCTCCGGCACCCACAGTCATCAAACGAAACGCAGAATTGAAACCTTTACGCCTGTCTTCTCCATCGTTGTGGTATTACACCGGACAAGCAGGCCTTTTCTTGCGAAGATGTTAAAGCGGACTCTACCACTATTTTATTAACAAAATATTATGCAAGTACACAATAAAATTGCGGGGGTTTTACAACAAAGTAATGAAAAATAAACATAGTTTGAAAGTGAATGGTATAAGAACAATTATACGATTATTCCTGACCTAGGAATAGTCGACAAGACATCGTCGATTGTATCAAGAGGTGTAATTGCCGTGTAAAATTAAATTGATATTAATTGCGATGAGCAAGTCGCTAATACCTACAACATGTTATAAAAACCTTCAGCTGTATTTTTTATGGTAATACTCATTTAATAGTTTTATATTACTTTATTGGTAAGAATGCTTCATACGTCCAATTTATTTTAAAATATACATCTAGGAACACGTAAAGAATTCAACAGGATATGAAATAATTAATTCTATGCTACAATGAGAATGAGAATAAGGCGCATATATATATATATATATATATATATATATATATATATATATAGTATAAAAGCTATATATATATATACAGCTTGCAGGTTTGACTGCAGGTATATAAATAACTGCCTAATGATACATTTGGCGGTGAATTATTTAATTTACTAACGTTATGAGTTGTAATGGCTTGGAAAAAGATTATTATTATTCATATTAATTTATTTACATATTGTTTAAATAATATATACAATATATTCTACAAACAAACAAATGTGAAATATATTACATACAAAATGGTACACCAGCTACGGAATCACATGACTCAAGCAACCAGTGGTCAGAGCTGCAGAGAAAGGAACCTCCTCACAATACACATCTAACATGACTGCCTTTTGTATCGGGCTACAATCCAACTTATTTCACTTTTAGTACATTCTGTTTTTTTTTTATTTCATGAGCAACGATTGTAATTCTATAAATAATAATTAACCTTATGATAGACACACAGAGTTGTAACTATATTATTCCTACAAAAGAAAAACATAGAAGATATTATTCCTTAGTCGGACAAAAAATAACATCACCCAACTAAGAATCCCCGAAGCGTTTTGTTTTCAAGTAGGTACAGACTATGTTGGTTGCCGTTATTTGAAAAAAATCTGCTGACGAAATCACCATCAAAAGCCCAACCCCCACGTCATTAAAAGTAAGCAAAGTAAAAGACACCTATCAACTTATGAACTGAGCGGCCCTCAAGTCCTTCTCTAATTTTTCCATTTCAAAATCCTGCGATAAAGAAGTGGGTCTAATTGGTACACTTCTAATCTTATTCTTACTCGTAACAAATTAAAGTCGACTATTGATATTTTTGTTGCCTTTCAAAGTAACACATCTTCAGTTGGCCTTTGAGTTACCAAAGCGTAGTGTTACCGCGGCTTGTGTTGTAACACTCCAAAGACCTCTTCCCACTCATTAAGGTGTCAAATATTGTCAAACATACTCGGCGTCCATTAAGGACAGCGAAGGCGGGGCGAGTGTTAAGTTATAGCGAACGACGCACATGAGATACGGATTAGAGGATCGATTCCGTGATATAACTTTTGAATTTCGACCATTTACTAGTTAGTAATAAAAAGTAAGTAATAAACATTAAAAAAGTAACTAATAAAATTACTAAGAATTAAATATAATAAAATATTCAAAAATACTTCACTACATAGTATAAAACAAAGTCGCTTTCCCTGTCTGTATGTCCCCTTGCCTGCTTAAATCTTTAAAACTACGCAACGGATTTTGGTGTTTATTAACAGATAGAGTGATTGAAGAGGAAGGTTCATATGTACAATAACATCCATTAAATAGTGGAGAAATACTGTTATTTTTGAGGTTTATAATGTGATGTCGTAAATAATTACATTTTTTCCGCTTACGTTGCAACAAACGCAGGCTGAACCCCTCGAGATTTATCAGATTTATACCCGTGCGAAGCCGGAGCAGGCCGCTTGTATATTACAAAAGACAAATCAATGAGAAAAGAAAATTGTATACAAAACATTCATTAGAAAAATAATGAGCTACATAAAATACTTTATTTAAAAAAAATCTTAAATTAAAGTATAGTTACATCTGCAGTTAACAAATACCTTTTTTTGACGTAATAACGTCTTATAAATCAATGAACACTAGCTGCACGCACGAAAAGCCATGTCTTATGACAATAACGTGACAACATTACGCCTGAGCCGAGCGTGTAAGCGAGAGGGCGATAGCAAGACACAATCGGCCTATCACCATCAGCTCACTATACGTCCCCACTGAGTGGCTCGGAGCCTATCTTAAGTTAGGGGTGACTAGGCATTAGTTAACCACGCTGGCCCAATGCGGGTTGGTTGACTTCACACACATCTTTAAATTTCTCCGCAGATGTGTGCAGGTTGTATTACGATGTTTTCCTTCACCGTAACAACGTCAGGTAAATGTACATATGAAATTCGGAAATCGAAAAACACATTGGTACATGACAGGATTCGAACCTGGGCTTGCACATTGCAAGTCAAGTGCTTAGTCCCTGAGCCACCGACGCGCAGGCCTATACGTTCGCATATTTACTTATCACGTAAAACTATTTTCCGTGGACCAAAACAAAAGTTAGCCGTGTAAATTAAACAATCCTATAAATCAAACCAATATCTTAAGACGTATCCTCAGATGGATCTACACGTTCGCGGGGCGGGACCGATTGTCCGCTGACTACCTTCAATTACGACCTAAGAGCGCTCATTATTATGAAATTTGCTT
>JAAOEG020000029.1:2663777-2681304 GCA_011763625.2 Papilio bianor | reverse complement strand
ATCCTGAACCTGCCTTCACGCAAAATACGCGCTAGTCGTGGAGTTGCGGAAACCGTAGCCCCTACTACTAACTAACTAACTAATATTAGTAAGTTATGTTAAGGTCAATAATACAGTATAAACTTTGAGAAAACACAATACATTATTAAAATAAGAATATCAACTTAATAAAGCAATTCATTAATTATTGCATTGGATGTTCATTTGTATTAACTTGTAACATTTCATTCTTGTTGTTTAAAATATTACAGTATATTACATTTAAAATACATGTATCGATCCACACCTACAATAATAATCGACTACATTATAAAATACTAGCTTGTACCAACGACTTTGTCCGTGAAGAATTCAAAAGAATGAATAGCACGTGGGGATAGTGTAGCAACAGTGAAAGAATTTTTCAAATCAATTCAGTAGTTTCGGAGCCTATTCAATGCAAACAATCAAATCTTTCCTCTTTGTAACTTAGTATAGAAAATTATTTATATATTTGATATACAATCACAAAAAAAATTATAACAATATTCTTTTTCTCATAATAATGTCGTAGTTACTTTAATATTTTCCGCCCTTGAGATAAACATATCTCAAGGCGACAAATATTTCATTCCGGATAGATCCACCGACAAAATATTATGATTGAGCGATATTGAGCGCCACCCAAAGAGTAAACGCAAGGGAGTGGTTTATCAGTATTATTTTCATACTGTTTTATTAGAACACTTGAAATATATTAAAAAAATAGAACCAAAATTATAAATGATGATGAATGATGATTTAAGAAAAAATATCATAATTATTTAAAAAAAAAGTGTTACCTAATGCTTGTCAACTGTTTTTTGTTCCAATTGAATAAATTCTCTTTTATAACCTAAATAAGAACTCTAGTACATACAAGATTTTATTGTCATTATACAAATCGTTGGTCATTACACTTGATTAGAACCAACGAGAAATAATGTTATTACAATTCCCTTTAATATTTTTAAAAATTATATATATTTTACTATAATATTTATTTCTACAAGTAAATGACAAGTTTTGATGTAAAAACATCTAAAATAAGGGCTGGAAGATTTGAAACAAGCGGCGGAAGATACGCGGAGAGCGGAAATTAGCGGAATGTAAGGTATCGCACGTATCAGCTATGGCTAGGGCGGGCGGCGAGGTGGCGAGGTTCGGGCCGGGCGCGTCCCGCACCTTACCGCAGTCCACTGGCAGCTACGAAACGAGCCGCACGCGCTACGCCGCTGTATTTCGTAACCCCAAATTGTAGCACATAATTATGAATTAAAACATCGCTCTAAATTGTTCTATCAGTGACTGACTCTAACAACACAACTTACATTATTTTCGTGATTTTTTGACCAGATTTTTTTATTATATTTGTGGACTCTAGTGTTTGTAGAAACTGTTTTGTGTGAAAAATTCTTTATTCTTATGTTTTGATTGATTGAGGTAAGTTAATTTTTTTTTAAGTTCCATATATTTTTAAATATAATAAACATAACATTATTTATTTAAATTTAAAATATCAAGTTAACGAAAGCAGATAAAATCAATTCATGAATCGGAACTTATTTGTATTGAAGGAAGTCATTTTCAAAGTTAATCAAGCCTCAATTTAAGTTCTTACCAATCCCAAACCTATTTGCGCCTGCATTAAATACCATTTCTACAAAAAAAATAATTGTACAATATCCTGTAATGTATATTTAAATCCTTATGAATAATTTCACAACTGTTACAAATGTCTGTAAGAATTTGTAACATATTTAATTACACTGAAAAGGGTTTAATTAAATTTTCTCATATTAATATGAATATAATTTTCATTCCGCAAAAATGACCTACATTTTTTACATTGTACCATACATATGGTTGTTTAAATTTATAACACACTTTTCAGTGAACAGAATTCTCTTTCTTTTCTCTCATTTCCCTTCCTTTCTTTGTTTCCTTCTTATTTTGTCTTAAAAATAAATAGATAATAAAGAGTACGAATGCAAAGGATTTCTATGGCAGGGTTATTACTGCACTTTTTCTTCAAAAGTAAATTCTAAACATTATTGTATTTGGGCCGTTAAGAATTTAAATTCGAGATATTGGGTTAATATGTGTAATAATGCTTTGATATATTATATTTTATTTAGCAATCGCAAATAATAACAATCCATCGGATTGGGTTTGACACTACAAACATGATAACTTATCTTTCAATTTAAATCTGATCCACAGTAATATTGATTTGAGGAGATTTTTTCTTACACTTTCATGATTTTCGTCATAGTTTGCAGATTTTTATATCGATATCGGCATTTTTTTATTCTTAATACATTACATTTCAATCACCATAAAATTTCATGTACAATACGTTTATAAAACATTTAAAAAATCCAAGAAATCCGACTAACTGGATCCTATTTTCAAAAACATTAATCAAAAATGCAAAAAAGTTATAGCGAATGAGATTTGATCTCGTATATTCTCATTTTTTTGGAATTCCATTTCTCACGTCCTCTATATGAGTTTTATACCGATGTAACATGACACTTTGGGGAACTC
This sequence comes from Papilio bianor, assembly GCA_011763625.2. Classification (NCBI taxonomy): domain Eukaryota; kingdom Metazoa; phylum Arthropoda; class Insecta; order Lepidoptera; family Papilionidae; genus Papilio; species Papilio bianor. The sequence goes on along the minus strand of JAAOEG020000029.1, from coordinate 2,678,736 downwards.
GAACGATACCTCACTGGTCTAAATGGGTTCAGACGTTTAGACTGTAGACCATCACAATCTAATACATACATACAAACCCACAAACATAAAAACAGACTTATAAGCGCGCACACCATTACACTCTGTCAGTCGGGTAAAAATATTATAAATGTAACACGTTACGACGATATAGACGAGGGTCAAAGTAAGTAAATATGGAGTAATATTAATCTGTTTATTATGAATAGTTCAAAGAACATTCAACAAACGCTGAAACAGATGTTTCGCGTTTACTTTGCTGACGGGATAATTTAGTGTCGGATAAAATGTAGCGATTCTTTACGTCTGCATAGTTCATGTATTTAAAGATTCGATGGAGCGATGTCAAAATGTAACCGTGAGATAATGACGTGACAGTTGTATTGTTGTCTCTTTTGATTTCAAAGAAAATGTATGAGACGTAACGAAATATTATGCAAGCGTGTTGGAATCTCACCTGAACATTACAAGGCATTAGCATTTGAAATGTTCTTTTGTTATTAAGATAAGCGATTGCTATGAAAACAGCGTTACTGTACGAATTTGTACAAACATTTTTAACTCTGTTTTTTCGACGATAATCAACGGGATGACAATATGTTTTATACAGGTATTACCTCAGTGGGAACCCAAAGCAATACAAATGCTTTGTATTGATAAAATCAGATACATTGAATAATAGTTTTATTTTTAAAAGTGTGTCCTTTATTGTTTTGTTTTCATTGTTAGCTGTCGTTGTTTGTTTATTATTGTTGCGTCAAATGTCATATTCAAAATGCGGCCAGTATTTAATAATCTTATTTGAAACTAGCCGTCGACCGCGACTCCGTCCGCATCAGCTACCTGCGAATAAAAGCCCCGTCAAAATCGGTCCATTTCAGAGATTAGCAAGAACAAACAGACAGATAGACACTCCAATTTTATTATATGTATAGATATAAACAATTTTTAGTTCAAATATTTTGTTCCTTAAATAAGGTCGCTTGTACATGATCGCCATTCTTTATCCAGAGATGCGTAAAAGCATATCTACGAGTTTATTGTTCTACTAGCTGTCGACCACGACTCCGTCCGCGCGTTCTTATTCTGGAATAAAGTAATTTTTCCAAAATAAACGTATCCTAAGTTACTCCTTATTACATCAGCTACCTGTCAATAAAAGTCCCCTCAATCGGTCATCGGTCAAATCGGTCACGCCATTTCAGAGATTAGCCGGAACAAACAAACAGACAGACAGACAAAAATTGTAGATAATGTTATTTTGGTGTGCGTATCGTAGAAATATTCATATACATGTAGTAAAAAACTATTATTTCAATATTAACCGACACTACAATTGTATTATATGTATAGATATAGATTAACTGAAATGCGTAAACGCACGATTTCTACAAATATATTTCGGATTTTCGAAATATCTAAGCGCCTTATCGTAGTTCAAATATATGATAAGTGATAACTCACGTTAGAAATGTGTGCACTGTGTTGTAACTGCGACTCGGTGATTGATAATTAGAATACAAATATTTGTTAGACATTAGATGCATAAGTTTGACGTCATCAGTTATAAACATTCAATATATATAAGAGAGTCGGTGGCTCAGGGGCTAAGCAATTGATTTTTAATCTGCAAGTCCTGGTTCGAATCCCGCCATGTACCAATGTGGTTTTCGATTTACGAATTTCATATGTACATTTACCTGACGTTCTTACGGTGACGGTGAAGATAAACACCGTAATGCAGCCTGCACATATCTGCGGAGAAATTCAAAGATATGTGTGTAGTTAATCTGCACTGGGCCAGCGCGATTGACTAGGGCCTGCCCCTAACTTAGCGTAGGCTCCGAGCCCCTCAGTGGGGACGAAAAGTGAGCTGATGATGAATGTATATTAACACAGTAATTGTCTAACAGTTTTTCAATAAGTTGTAATATAACATTGTACCCTAGTTTCTGGGTTTTCTAGTGATTTGTATTCAATAATTTTAAAAGATAAACATTGTTCTGGTCCTCACATAAAGGTTTCGTTTTTGATATGTACTTACGATTCTTTTTTGATTGGATTTTTGCTAATTTGTATACAAAAGATATGATAATGTTAAACGGAAAAGTAAAACTTAAAACAGATTAAAAAGGGGTTGATATTTTTTTACCATGTATCATATTTTTTTTTTATTTTACGATGAAATTTTTATATGTCATCATAAACACTCAATAAAACAATAAAATATTAACGATACTAAATCTTGAACATAAACGGGCTAAAGTGATAATAAAACGTTCTTGAAAATTGCTAACAACAAAAGTTTCCTTCACTGCGATTTCGTGTTTCTACTTTTTTATTGCCACGGAAAGATTCAAAGTTCACAAGGTAATAATCTTGTAGCTGTTAGATCACGTAACAAGACGAGATCGAAAACGAGAGGCTATCTAACTTACAAATTATAGCCAATATTAACTAAACAATCGGAATGTGGAGGCTAAATTTGAACTGTCAGCTAAGCTGTATTTCAAAGTATTGCCTACACCCGTACGGTTTAACTGTACAGTTCAACTGTGTAGTTAAAACTGAAGTGTAGCGGATTTAACATACTAAAATATTAGCAAAAGATCAAAGACCAAACAAAGGTATTTAAAAAGGTTCTTTTTAACACGGAATCTTTTTAGCTCTAGCATTCACAGTGTTTAACGGTTAGTCAATTTTTAAGTGTAGATTGCATGGCTGTTTTTTCTTTTTCTTCGTTAGTCTTACCAGGCTTATGGTGGCCACGTAAAGACATTTTAAGTAACCATAAAACGACCCTAAGTATGGAATAATATCCTTCCTATATCAAAAACAGTACTATATTATAAACAGTATAATCCTATTTTCTAGTGCAATATTTCTTATATTAATGCCTTGCATTGTGTTTTATCATTACTTTGTGAAAGCCTCTGACATATAACGGATTTTTCTATACCCTTGTTCTAGACATGGTAGAAAGGAAGACAAATAGGAGTTTCTTTATATATTTCTCTATGGCTATTGTATAATAAGATTATTTAAAACTCATTAATTTAAAAGGATTCTACATATATTGTTTTATGTCAACGTAATATTGTCGAGTCTTTGCACATTTTAAAAGTAATATATGTATAAAATTAAATGATATCTAATTCTATACAGATAACAAAGTTTTTTTTATAATTAATATTATACAATTTTTGTTAATTTACTAATATTTCTTGTAACCATTCCAACAAACTCTAGACTTGTGCTAGGCTATGGTTTACGACAATAGTCGAATGGCGGGACTCGAACTCTCGACCACGTAACTCCACACCCTTAACCATTAGGCTTTTTTCGCTTTAAACTGAATTTTGTACGCCTCAGTAATCACTCTAATCCTTTAATATCATAAATGCGTAAGTAACTCTGTCTGTCTGTTTGTCTTGCTTTCACATCAAAGTATTGAACCGATTTCAATGAAATTTGGTACTTAGATAGTCTAAAGCCTGAGAAAGGACATAGGTTACTTTTTTGTTGCGAAGAAAGCGGTTGAAAGGGGGTTTTGAATGTAGCAGGAAAGCATTGTTATTTTCAGAGGTAACAGCTGCAAACTTTTTTGGTTATTATATCGATATATTATAAATATATACGCCATTTAAAGTTCGTTAAAATTTTATTGTCAAGGGTGTAAAACAACAATAGGGATTGGGGATGAAAGACTGTATGGAGATGTTTTAGGACAATGTTTTAGAAATTTCATATTAGATGATTCTAATCCGAACGAGCAAAGACACGTGAAGTTCCAAGCGGACGAAGTCGCGGGCAAAAGCTAGTGAGTTATATGTCATAGACATAGCCACGAAGTTGAAAATTCGACTTATATACCCGTTTACTATACTAAAGTGTCAAAGGTAAAACAAAAAAGAAATCAAACTTCAGCTCCACATTTTGCTAATTAAGGTATTATAAGCATTATACTACAAAGTAGCTTTTGCCCGCTACTCCGTCTGCGCGGAATTAAAAAAAAAACTTAAGTAGGCTATGCGTTCTTTCAGATTCAGTTCTATAGCTTTATTAAATTTCATTGCAATCCGTAAAGCCATTCTGGATACCAGAAGGTAGAAAGAAAGAAGAAAAAATATTGTTAGAAAACAAACATCCATCGAAACTTTCGTGTTTATAGTATTAGTAATATTGTTTAACCCTATGTGTATTATATTGGTATTAAATTATACCAATATTATATTCTACACTCCGAACGTAGCGCAGTCTGCCGGGTCAAATGGAAAACGTTCCAAAGTAAACAACAATTTATAAATTAAAAAAGTAATTGAAAAAACAATTGAAATCAGTCTGAATTGTGAATCTAAGCAATTATTGAGTCCACCTGAAGGCATACAACAAATTTAATTGAAAACGTTCCAGCCGTTTAGGAGGAGTTCAGTGACAAACACAGGCACAGAAAATAAAATATATCAAGACTAGTAACGAATGAGTGTCAATATTTTCAACTTCAAGCGCTTGTAATTACTATTTTTAATAAACACGTTATAATTACGTGTTTTAATATTGATCTTGTATTTTATCTTTATAGCGTACGGCATATTTACCGTCGTAAAACTACGACCTCGTTAGACGCTTAACGGAAACAAACGTGCGTTTACATACTTTAAATATGGAAATTGTGCATCGTTCCGACCAGACGAGCTTTTTTATAGAGCTTGCGACGTAAAAGCTTTTCCTTGTTTTCAGATCAATTTGCATTGCATTGAAATTTTGAATAAATCTATAACGGTCTGTTTACTTTATTGCAATTACTTACTCGAGTAGTTTTTTGTTATACAAGTTTTATGGAGTTTTTTAAATCTATACTAACATTAAAAAGAGGAAATGTTTGACTGTAGTCGAATAGGAGAATAGACTCCGTAACTACTAAACCGATTTGGATTTTTTTTTACATTGAAAACCTACACTATCCCCGGATAATGTAGGCTATATTTTTTTAAATTTTATAGGGAAAAGGTCGCGGAATAAAACTAGTAATTGATACATTAAAAATTTATATTAACGTTTCAAATACTTAAGCAATGTTATAATTGTTTATTTGTGTTAAAAATAAATATAACTTTTAAGTAACAACCATTACAATATCAACATACGTACCCAATGAGGGGCTCAAAACCACCTTAACTTAGGGGTGACTAGATCTTAGTCATCTATGATACCGAGTGTGGGTTGACACACATATCTTTGAATTTCTTCCCCGATGTGTGATAGTGTCATCGCGATGTTTTCTTTCAACGTAAGAAAGTAGGATATGTGTGCATATGAAATTGGAAAATTGAATTAAAAACACATTGGTAAATGACGGGATTTCAACCTAGGACTTGCAGATTACAAGTCAAGAACTTAACACTTGAGCCTCTGACCCTTTGTATTACAATATCAAGGCACATATAAATTACTTAGTGTTCGTTAGTACTATTATATAATTATATATTATATAATACTGTACTATTGGTACAGTAGATGTATTTCTTTGAGCCGCTTAAATTATTGAAGTCAATTATTCGAATAAGTTATTCAATCAACATTTCTAATCAGGCAATCTGCTTTCATCTACATCGATTTAAATATCTTATTCTCATCCAAGTTGGTATATTTAGCATTAGCGAGGCATTCGAAAAGAATCACGGCCGGGGCGAGGTATAAATAAATAATCGAGTGAAATGGCGCAACGGATTAATTATGTACCGAGACTCTGGAATACCAAAGAGATCACGACCGTTTCGGCTCCGTTCTTGTAATCGATACGAACCAAAAGGAGGGCAACCTCAGGTAGTACGTGTTATAAAAGCTTCCAACATACCTTTCAGTATTTCGAGATTCAGTATTTTGCCAGGCAGGCAGCGACGAATTGAATTAAAAAAAAAGTTGTAGTGGCATAAAATTAAAGGATTCATAACTTTACTGTAAAAAAAAGTCATATTTATATTGTAATGAAACATAACATAAAATAAGAGTGTCTGCTTGTAATATTGGAATAACCTTTTATATTACATGTATATGAATATATATACGATAAATACACCAAAATAATATTTTTTACAATTTTTGTCTGTCTATCTGTTCCGGCTAATCTCTGAAATGTCTGGACCGATTTTGACGGGACTTTTATTGGCAGGTAGCTGATGTAATAAGGAGTAACTTAGGCTACGTTTCTTTTAGAAAAAATATTTAATTTTAGAAAAATAACGCACGGATGAAGTCGCGGGCGACAGCTAGTATATCATAAAAATCTTCTTCTTCCTTAGCTCTACCGCCCTTTATGGGCCTTGGTTTTGGTCAAGCAACTTCTTGACCAAACTCTACGCTGGTCTGTTCACGGCCATTGGTTCCCAGTTTCTTATGCCAACACTTTGCATCACGATTGGCGCCGTCTACCAATCTCAGCTTTGGTCTATCTCGGTCTTGATGACCTTCAGGTTTGCTCGCCATCAGTGATTAGGGCACCCTGACTTCGCTATACAGAATATAATAGAATAGCGCATATAATAGAAATGGAATAGGATATTTTGCTGTGCCAAATTAAAGTAGTCTTTATCGTCTATACTAATATTATAAAGAAAAAATATGAATAAATGAATGTATGTTTGCATGGAATAGACTCGAAAATTACTGAACTGATTCAAAAATACTTACACTATTGGGAAGCTACACTATACCCGGTTGCTATAGACTACATTTTTTAATTCGGCGCGGACGAAGTCGCAGGTACCAGTTAGTGAACAAAAGGTATTCGTGGTCTATTGTAAAATAATAAGTGTTTTGAATATTCATAAGTATATGAGTTGGTACCTTTTTTATATAGAAATTAACATATGCGATAAAAACTGTGAACATCGCTATAGTAATGGCGTTATTAAATAACACGGAATCACGCGTACATTTACGTTCAGACGCCAGTAGAATAATAAAACACTCCTCAACGCGACATAGAATTTCTGTTGAGAATTGATATAAAAGATAATTTAATAAAGCAAACGTACACATAACTTTTTACTAATATAATCATCATCAGCTCACTATACGTCTCCGGGCTCGGAGTATACCTTGTTGAGGGTGACTAGGCCATTGTCAATCACGCCGGCCCAGTGTGAGTTGGTTGACTTCACACATCTTTGAATTTCTTCGCAGATATGTTCAGGTTGCATCACGATGTTTTCCTTCACCGTATGAACCTCAGATATATGTTCCCTACCAGATATACGTAGCCACCTCTAATACTAATCTAATATCTAGTATTCATGATGTACAACCGTAGCAAATAAAGGGTCGGTTAAAAAAGTACTTGGCAACACTAAGTGCTAAAATCTAAAAAACATAAAATGTAATGAAAAATACTGTATTATCCAAGTTTACGTAAGATATCCTTTTTCGTTTAAGTCTATATTTTTAATTAAATATAAATAAATTAATATTGATATTATTTTATTTTAAGGATATTTAAATGTCTTTCATGCACAATTTATTTCAGTTAGCTAGCGTCGTTATCTTTATTTTTGCTCACGGCTGTAGTTATAATATTCTTTATACGACAACTATGACGTATGTATGCTAAAATTAGAACGAGGCAAAAAGGCACAGACAATAAATCGATGGTCAAAGCTACCATTGTACTGTCATATATATATATATATAGTCATAGTACAAGTAAATTACCGAATTCAAACATTCCTTTATATTTTTGAAGTCCTAATCGCCAGATAGATTACTGTACAGACTATCGATCTATCGGTCCTGCGTACAAGTCTTTCCATTCGACTACTATCGACAACCTTTAGGCCTTTGTTGGAATATCCAACAATTGCTTTTTCAAGACTTTTAATAGCCAGAAAAAATATTAGTAAACTAGTTTTTGCGCGTAAGTCCGTTTACGCGGTATTAAAAAACTTAATTGTAGCCTTTGTGTTCTTTCAGACTATGCTCTATAACTGGCCAAATGTTATCGAGATCCGTTAAGCCGTATATAAACATCCATCCATGTAAACATCCATCCATCTTAACATTCGGGTTTACAATTTCCTCATTTAATGTTTTTTTTTTTAATATTAGCAGTGTTTGGTTAATTTCTAATATTTCTTTTAGTATTCCAACCAAGCTCTAGGGTTGTGTTAGGATATCGTTTACGACTAAAGCCGAATGGTGGAATTTGAACTCTCCCCCAAGTAGTAAATTAATAAAAAAAACACTAATATTTTAACAAAAAAACACTGTTATCTTTCTGGATTTGTATTCACCCAATTCATTTAATCCGTGACCAATGAAACAAAATAAATAAAACACAAAGCCATTACTTAACCCAGTAACCAAGTGCAGAACTCTTAATTCGAATCGATGTCAACAAGTACGTAAGAGTCGGCCCTGGCGATGTTTGAACGCGGATTCACGCACTATTCAGACAACTTTGCTCTTGTTATCACCATACAAATAGAAGATATAGGCACTAATGTAGTCTCGACAGAGGAAATGTTTGCACGATTACATTAGACATTATCTCCTACAACTAAACTAGCTTATTGGGTCGCAAACATGATCAGGACCTATTATGAGAGAAAAATAAATACGCCATTTTCAAAACTTTCATCATGGTCAACGACTCTTTTTAAATAAATGATTGCAGTTCCTGACGGAAAACTAATTAGGTAAAACCTTTATTGGTACCTTAGCCGGTACGATATAATTCAGACTAGTTGTCGCCCGCGACTCCGTTCGCGCCGAATTAAAATAAAACTTTGTATGTGTTAGTCCAGACTATGTTCTACATCTGTGCTAAATCTCAGTAAGATATGTTGGACCATTGCAGAATGATCGAGTAAATAAGTAAAAAACAAAAAACTACGTATTCCTCGGGAACCGTAACTATTCCCAGGATCAAAAATAGCTTATATGTTCTACCAGATTATCCTCTACATCTATGACAAATTACATCAATATTCGTTCCGATCCGAACAAAATCTAACAAACATCCGTCCATACATCTAAACTTTTACGTTTGTAATATTAATTAAGTTTATGAACAGACTGGGCGTAGGATGTAAATTTACATGTTGAATTACAATACGAATATGTATACGAATATACGAATATGAGTGATAATTACAAACTATTAATTATCATTTCTTTGCTCATCGTTGTACTCAGAAACTCTTAAGGGATCTAAAGATCTACTACTAAAGTTATCATTAGGCGCCAGTTAGTCTTACTAATATAAATGCTAATGTTTATATGGATGGATGGACGGAATTTTGTTAGACGAAATCTCCAGAACTGCACAACGGATCTCGATGAAATTCGGCACAGATTGAGAACATAGCATAGAAGGAGACATAGGCTTACTAAGGTTTTTTTAAAGCGCACGAAGTCGCAAAAGCTAGTAAAATGACGAGAAGTATAATAAAAAAACTGGTATGTACTTGTTACATAATTCAGCTTGTATGTAAAGTAAGCGTATTAGTTCCGCTTGTTTGAGCGACAACGCGTGATAAACTGACTTATTTCACGCACGAGTTGTCACGATACAAGATCATTCTAGCTCTCCGTATTTTGGAATATTTACATATATTTGCCTTTCGTACATAAAGGTCATAGGATACAAAATGAAAATGTTGCCATTATGTTTTCCACTTAGTATGAATTCTTATGTCTAATAAATGACTGTTGGTTAATCTCAAACTTAACCTTAATCTTAATATTAATATCTTAATCTATGAAGATTATTAATGCGAAAGTTTAGATGGATCGATGGATGGATGTTTGTTAGAGTTTGTAGCATAAACAGCTGGACGGATCGCGATGAAATTTGGCATTGATATAGAGGATAGTCTAGAAGAACCCATAGTCTACTTTTAATCCCGGAAATAGTTACGGTTACGAGCGATACGTAGTTTTTTTCTCATTTACTCAATAATTCCGCAATGGTTCAACATATCTCACTGAAATTTTACACAAATATAGAGTACAGTCTGAAATAACACATAAGATACTTAGTTTTATTTTAATTACCAGAGGATAAATCACGGGCGACAGCTAGTGTAAGTATAACTTTATACGTTCCAAATATATTGCATAACATTTTCGTATCAAGAGTAAATTCAACGCTTCTTTTAAATGGAAGACCTGAAACTAAGCCCGCAATACACGTTCTGTTATATACACAGTTAGAGCTTGTTTTAACTGTACAGTTGAATCTTAAGGTGTGTAGCGGGCTTTATACATTTATTCAAAGCTAGTATAATGATGTATATCAACAATAATGTTATTCAAAGTTACGAAATGCGAAACATAAACTATGTGCGTACGTTATGTTAACGAAAACGTTAAAATTCTATTTCTGTTTTATAGACCGCTACATGCGTCCCGTGAATCACGTACGAGGTGAAATGCGGATGAGAAAAATGTTGACAACTTGATATAGTGTTTTAATAAACACTTTTTGCATGAAATTGACTTAAATTTGTTTTATTTACGAAGATTGTAAAATCTAAATTAATCATGATTTGAATCTTTGGTATGCATGAGTTAAATGATTTAATAAAAAATAAACAATGGTGAAGTCAATTTTGTAAACATTTTTGGTGTTAAATCCATAAATTATTAAATGCAAACATATTATGAACACTTGCATAAGTGGCATTATGGCTTTATCACATCCATATGGTGACAGATTTTCGAACATGTGTTATATCGCTGAGCGTGTCTGACAAGGTACTATACGCAAGATGAAAACAGAGCGCTAGACGTTCGCAAGAACATCTGTTGCACAAATTGGCTAGCTCGCCTGGTTTAATGCACGACCATACAAAAGATAGGCTGATCTTCGAAATCGAGAAGAAACACTTTTCGTCCGATGAGTGAGAATGTCAGAGGCTTAATTTGTGTCCTTTTTCCCTTCTTACCCTTCCTAGCTCTAAGAAGAAAAGTATGGGAAGGGAAAGTGTATTTGATGGAGGGGGAGGTAGTATAAGAAGGTGTAATTTTCTCTTCATATGAGTCTTTTTCTCCGTCAATTAAAGATACGCAATGCAAATTCAATCGTTGCGCATAGCCTGAATCCCATCTGCAGAAAAATGCTCGTTATATAATGAAAGAGTAATATTTAATAATGTATATAATTGTAGTCGGTCGCTTAAGCTGGCACGTTAAGCAATTACTCTTTTTACCCACGTGTAAAATTGTTTCTGGTACAATATACGATGCTGATAGTATGAATATCAGGACGTAATAAACACGAATCCGCACTTCACAATACAAAACAGAATAACGATTTATTCGAGTCGATAAATCTATTATTGCATCGACAGCAAACCATTTCAGAATGTAACGTAATTGTGAACGCAATAGCAGGTAGTTTATAGATCATATCTCTGAGGATATTCAAGCATCGAACCATAGTTATAATGGTGGATCGATATCTCTCACTTCATAACTTCTTTTTTATATTACAATGTGGCAAACGAGCAAGCGGTCACCCGAAATCGATGAAATAGCGAAGTTACTGCTGCCCATAGGCTTTCTGCTACTAGACTTCTGGAATAAGAAATGTTATTTTTAACCGCGTGTATTACTTAAATACCTATCCAAGGATTTCTTAACTTTGTTTTTTCAAAGCAAACGAGAGAGACCGCAATATACTTCAGTCCAAAAGTGCGACGCGTGTAGTAGCGGAAACCAATTCTCGTTTGGTATAACTATTTTTTTCATATGGTTATTAAAAAAGGTAATAAAGATAATGGTACCATTATTTGCAAGAACTTGAAACATGCAAGAAGTTAGCGTGGTTAAGTACGCTTACAAAATTAATTATTAAGGGACTTATTTGCTTGCGTATTCACGAAATGGGTATTCCCCAAAGTACAAACGTATCGTTATCACGAAACGTCCAAACTGTGTCCCCAATTTTCTTTGCGAAGTTTTCACTTAGACTTACGACAAATATATTTACATATTCAAACATGAAATCCATTTTTACCGAATATTAATTGTACATTGTCACTATACATCCCCACTGAGTAACTCGGACTCTACCCTAAGTTAGGGGTGACTAGGTCATAGTCAAATCACGCTGGCCCAGTGCGGGTTGCTTGACTTCACGCATATTTTCATTTTTTTATCATATAAGGTGGCAAACGAGGAAACGGCCATCTCAAATCGCTGAAATAGCGAAGTGACCGTTGCCCATAGACATCCGCATAATGTGTTGCCTACCTTTAATCGACGGAGGAGGAGACGCACTGAAAAATAATATTTCCTCTTCCTATGCATATCCTCCTCCGTCAAGTCCACATCCCCTTCCCATCCTTTCCTTGTAAGATGAAGCTGGGAAGGAAAATAAGACTAAAATTAAGACTCTGACACCACCCTCACCAAACGAAACATGGAATAGCTTTCACTTCACGCCAGTCTTCTGTGTGGTCGTTGTATTACACCGGGCGCAAATATTAGCAGGTTGCATAAAGATATTTTCCTTGACCGTAAGAACGACGGATAAATGTACATATGAAATCCGAAAATCGAAATACAAATTTGTATACGGCTGGATACAAACCCAAGATCTGTAGAGTACAAGTCAAATGCTTAACCCCAGAGCCATTGACGCTCGTATCATTATAATTTAAGAGTATTCAGTTGTTTTTATTTATTACTCCTGTGTTTATTTAGGAAATGCTAACAGGCAGGCAACTTGATTTTGGTACTTAGCTATGTTAAGTAGCGTATTGTTTATACGTTGGCATCAATATTAGCTACTGGTATTCAGAAAGTTGTTTTAATTTTTATAAAATAACTAGCTGTCGCCCGCAACTTCGTCTGAGCGGATTTAAAAAAAATATTTAGAAGCCTACGTGTTCTTCGAGATTATCTTCTTTATCCATGCCAAATTTATCGATATCCGTTCGGAAATTAGGCGACAACTTTTAATAAACAGCAATCCATCCATTTACACTTACGCATTTATAATATTAACAAGATACATTTTACGATAACTAATGCGATCTTTAGATCTCTTAATTTAAACCAAAACAACTATATTAAAATCAATAATTAAAAATATAAGCAAGAATGATTTGGAATCAAACAAAAAGTTAGTACAGGAACGATAAAGAATAAAAAAATAGGTCTACTTTAATGAATACTCTTTGTTAATACGTATTGTCATCTCTTACATTCCCTTTGAAAAAAACGAAACAATAATATTTGACGTTAACAACAATATTTGAGGCTATAAGCCCGGATTTTTGTGCCTATTTGATGTCCGCCATATTAGCGCTGGCGGTAGCAATTGTTGGCTAAAGAAAGAATACGAACAAAGAATAGAGGTATAATTAACTGTCAGTAACATTAACTTATTTAAATTGTAACGTAGCAAAAGCAATCATTTCCAAGGAGTGAAATATCCATATAGGAGTTAGTGTATTTCATGGTAATGAAGAATCAATAGTGATTTATTCTGTGAATATTGGGAGGTAACAATCGTACTGTGGAATGATCTCGTCGGCGCACCTGTTGCGGGCCGCATATCGATCCGCCCTCGCGTACACGACCATTGTTTTACAAGCCCGCCTTATGAAACTTACTCGTCTATTTTAAGCTTGTATTTGCATTTCAATAACTCGGACGCGGCTGCTGCTTTTGTTTGGCAATTGTTTGCTTTTACATCTACAGCAATATACACGCGGCTGAAAAATGAGTTCATAAAAATAATAATAACTTTTGTTATTGAAATGTTACTAGCTTAAGTTATTTAGTGCTTTATTGCGCCATTAAAAATACTTTAATTGACTAACCGTGGGATTTCACAAGTGAAGGATAATTTTTATTAAGAAAATAACATTAACATATATATGGTCATATTAAATTTCAAAATATAATTTGTATTTTCCATACTATCTATGTTTTTTTTCCCTTAAAATGTCCTTGTTACTTTTTTATTATTTAATGTGGTTGACTGGTAGAAAATTCTACAGGTATTAAGTCCGCCATTTTTTGTGCAATAAAATGTTGAAATAAATAAATTAATAAATTTGTCTTTGCATATAAAAGACAATTATTTTTTGTAAGTATTTCAAATAAGCTCTATGCTTGTGATAGGATATGGTTTACGATAGTCAAATGGCGGATTTCGAACTCTCGACCACGTGGTCGGAAGTACCCTAATCATAAGGCTATTGATGTTTCCTTTATTTTATACTAGCTGTCGCCCGCGACTCCGTCCGCGCGGAATTATAATAAAACTTACTAAGTTTTCATATGTGTTATTTCAGATTCAGACTATGTTCTATAACTGTACAAAATCTCAATAAGATATGTTAAGCCGTTGCGGACTTACCGGGTTAATACGTCAATAAAAAAACTGCTTATCCATCGAGAACCATAATTATTTCGGAAATCAAAAGTAGCGTATGTATTCTTCCAGACTATATTCTATACTCCAATACTATGCCAAATTTCACCTAAATCCATTCAGCAGTTTAGATAAACTCTAAAAAACATCAACCCATCAAGACTTTCGCATTTATATTATTAAAATTAAGGTTGTTTTGACTTCAGTTAAAATACAACTGTAACATCCCTACAAATTTACACCAAATTATAATAAATGTATATTACGGAAGGCCCTTGTAAAATGTTATTTTCGTTGTCCTTTTGGTTTTGCAAATACAATATAAAGGTACCTTTTGGCTTACCTTTGGTTTTTGAAACACGAAGTCGTACAGTAAATGAAATTAACGTATTTGTTTTGTATTCCTTTGAAAATCCGGCTGAAAAAAAAAATTACGACACTGTTTCAAATTATAATAATGGTTGTTTATTGGTACAAAAAAAAAACATTGTTTCCTTAATATTGTATTAGCTCACTGCCAGTTAGCAACGTTCCCAGAAGGCTGGCAGCATT
>JAAOEG020000029.1:2591312-2601861 GCA_011763625.2 Papilio bianor | reverse complement strand
TATACCAAATTTCAGCTCAATCGGTCTATTGGAAGTGGTTCAAATCTTCCTTGCAAGATTTGTAAACATACAAACATCATACATACAAAAGAAGTTAAATAAAAGCTTGTAAAAAGAATTTAATCGAAAGGTTTTAAGAATATTTATATCAGAATAGGTAAATAGCTTTCCTATGGCAGTCTAATAGTATAAAGAGGAAAAAAAATGATTTTTCTGCTTTGTTTGCATTGAAAAGGCTCCGAAACTACTGAACCGATAGGGATAATTCTTCCACTGTTGGGAAGAAAGGCTATCCCCGAGTGATAAGGGCTAGGCGATAAAAGAATTTTTTTTGGATCTAGCACAGACTATGGCGCGGGCAAAAGACAGTAAGAAATATTTGAAATTAATATGTTTGAAATAGAAACACAAACTATAGAGTAATCGTTACTTTTATTTTGAATTTCCAAACATAAAATGTTATTTCTTCTGTATATTTCTTCCTCAATATATCTGTGGTAAATTATCGCCATACTAAAACCTGTCCGTTTAACCTCTGACCCAGTTTCCTTTGTCACTTGCAAGCTTTCAGACAGCTTTTGTGGTGGAGCTTTCTGTGGAAAGTGCGATTCATCGCCTACCAATAAAATAAAGAAGAAAATTTAAAAGACAGTTCTATACAATACCTTATTTCTTGTAACTATTTATTAAAAAAGTGACTTTCTTTTTTAATAATAATACACTTCTCTTACTTAGTAACTATTAATAATTACCTTGCTCCAAACAGTAACTAATAAAAGCAATGTTAAAAAACCTTTAAAGTCTTTAAATAACGAGAATTAAATAAAAATGTTCAGTGTATTTATTAAATTTTGTATCATAAAAAATCCTACTCGCACGGGCGCTTTACTAAAGCGCGTTAAAAAGTGTTCAAAAACAATATTATTTGCGTAAAATGCATCTGTTCATATATGTAGCAACATATCTTCATAGCTTTTGCGTTTTAAGCGCTGGTCGAACGAAATAAGAAGTATTTTAAGTCGTTCGTATTTGCGAGAGTATTAAAAAACGTTCATGCAAATGGGGGCTTAGTCGTCAGATGATTTGTTAAAAGGAATCGATCCCTTACCTTCAATTTAATTTTAATTAAATCCCCAGCTAGAGCGGGTTCTATTAATTAAAAGACCACGATAACTTAGAAAGAGAACTTCAGTGGAACTCCAAGTGGAATAAAATTTTAAATGTCAGTTTTATTAAATTTCGACTATTCCACCCTCTGTGCCTACTTTCAAGCTACCTTAAAAGTAGGAAAGGTAGTTCCCACATTTAATTTTTCAATTTTAAAAAGACCTTTTTTATCTACGTTTTTTTTTAAATAAATTAAAATTGTGAAGGACGAAGAAATAAATAAATAACAATGTTTATTTGGGTTTAGAAATCTTCGTTCAACGGAGTGAAGTATACTCTAGACAAGTCCATATCACTATGTAGTTTTTTAAAAAGTAGAAAAAAATATATTTACAACTTTTTAAAAATCTTTATCGACTCAACTAGAGTGTGTTTTTTCAATATCCTATTTTTTATCCAAGCTCGTTATCGAACACGCACGCCAAGGTGAGATAGGAAAAGTTTGCAAACTCGATTGTACGCAGAAAGGACGCAAAGGTTAAGTCGATCCCTGTTGTGGCAAATGGTTCAGGGATCACAGAATTTAGTTTTATAAATGTTTACCCTAAATAAAAAAGTTTATTCAATGGAACACGTAAAGAGAAAAATACGGTCTTGTCGATTCTTTTCTTTTCGATTTCAAATGATAATTTAAAAAAAAATACTCCTTTAGCAGTCGGGTAATAAAAATTCGTTATTCACAATATGTTGAGTCAAGAATCACTTATCTACACTCTTTGGTGGACAAAGATTACGTATTCTGCCAATATGTCGCATACTGGCCACTAAGACATTTGGCCCTTTCATTTAAAATAAAATATAGATAAATATTTGAAACGCGCGGGAAGTCGACGACTTTACGAGATGTACTAGTGAATAGTTATGACGAAAACATTATTATAAATATATAAATTGTTTTGTTAAAAGGTTTTAAAAACGAAAAAAAAACGCATTTTGCTGTCGTGATGTTTTCAATACTCACGTCATGTGATAAATTCTGGACAGGGATTTGAAATAACCTAAAAAACAATGCTCATAATTTGTCTATTTATTTATTCCTCTTCGTTCGTTAGATTGAATTTCAATCCATCGTTTGAAGTATTCGAAAATTATGAGTAAATCTGAGTCCGCAATGTTTTCATCCATTTACGCCAGAAGGGACTAATCCCAAGTTTAAAATTTTCCATCCATCCGACCGCCGCTAGCGTAAATCCGCACCAAAATTTGTTTTGTTCCCATGTAAATAAATGCAAAAACTTCACACTTTTTCGTTTTAATTTTTCCTTTCCAAAAACGGTCAGTAATCTTTTTAAAAATACAATGTCATAATTAAGAAGTTTTTAAGTAATTCCGTATCTATAAATATCATAAAATCGGAGTGTCTGTTTGTAATATTGAAATAACCGTTTTTTACTACATGTATACGAATATACGTACGGTACGTACACCAAAATATTTTTTTTTACATTTTTTGTCTATCTGTCTGTCTGTCGTTCGGCTAACTCTGAAATGGCTGGACCGATTTTGACGGGACTTTTATTGGCAAAAAGCTGATGTAATAAGAAGTACGAGTTGCGGAGGGCGAGCGAATTTGTGCAACAAATGTTAAATTATTTATATCATTAGTATTACTGACAGATAAATTATTGATTCCTCTCGTTTTTTTTTAATTAACAGTACGTCTGTTCAGTTAAAACTAAAAGTGTAAAGCGGGCTTTATATACCTTTGAATAGGTGTTTTCATAGTGTAAACCTACGGCTACGGGTTTAATTTGATCTAACTTCATCCTTCAATTTCCAGTTCAGTTCAGTAATTTAGTTGGAAAGTTAGTTCGAATGTATCAAGCTGCGAGCTTGTTTAAATAGTTTTACTAAACATTCTACTAAAACTCTTTGTTATGTAATTTCGTATGTTTTGCAAGCTTATGTAATTGTACATCACTACATAGTATAAAACAAAGTAGCTTTCTCTGTCCCTATGTGTGCTTATATCTTTAAAACTACTTAACGGATTTTGATGCTGTTTTTTTAATAGATAGAGTGATTGAAGAGTAAGCTTTATATGTATAATAACATCTATGTAAAAGTGGAAAAATACTGTTATATTTGAGGTTTCTAATGTGATGTCTTAAATAATTACATATTTTCCGCTTACATTGCAACAAACGCAGGCTGAACCCTACGAGATTTATCAGATTTATACCCGTGCGAAGCCGGAGCGCACCGCTAGTTAATATAAAAACACGCCTCATTGTTTGGTTGATTCTCTGTTTTTGGCGTGATTAAAAACTGCACACAAATGTATAATACACATATGTTCTTAATTGTTCAGTTCTTTAATATAATTTTGGTATTTTGTTTTAGTTAATTGATAATTATAAATATAGAAATATTTATCACGCCATAATCAATTAGATGGCTTTGGTTTGCCATAATATTATATAACAATATTGTGCCTATGTGTGTGTGTGTATTTTCTTTTTTATTGTTGTAATTAATGTTTTCATTCTTTCCATAAATAAATATACGTAAAAATCAATATATCAACTTGCAGTATCTATAAAAACTAACTGTTTAATAAGTATTAATAATGAAAATGTTTAAATGACAACCCAACCCTTAGTAACTTTATAATTTTATTTTATTTCTTGCCATATTTAACCTTCGTGTGTTGTTTACTATTTGGTTTCAATTAAAATAATAGTAAACGCTTGCATTTTTATTTTACACGCATAATAATTCACCTTCAATATCTTTAATGCCAGATTTCAAAGCCTGTGGTGTACACAGAAGTCTCACTAAACACAATTTACATGTTCCGTGCCTCGTAAATATTCATATATCTTGATGGTAATGTAGGATAGGACAGAATATTGTAATACATACCTGAGTAATAACACTTTTGTCAAAGTATGGCGAGCTTTATATATAGAATAAGATTGGAGTGTCTGTTTGTAATATTGAAATAACCGTATTTTACAATGTATATGAATATATATACGGTACATACACCAAAACAACATTATTTTTAATTGTTGTCTGTCTGTCTGTCTGTCTGTCTGTCTGTTTGTTCCGGCTAATCTCCGAAATGGCTGGACCGATTTTGACGGGACTTTTATTGACCGGTAGCTGATGTAATAAGGAGTAACTTAGGCTACGTTTCTTTTAAAAAAAACCTTTATTTTTAGAAAAAGAACACGAGTCGCGGGCGGTAGCTAGTTTAAAATAAACGTATGGAGGGGACGTAAGCGTCTGTATTTTTGTCAGATTAGTGTTGCCCTAATACACCGAAACAGAGCCCGTATACAATGAAACATTCTATTACAGCCCTAATTTTAGTCTTCTTTTCCTTCCCAACCTTATCTTAAAAGAAAAGGATGGTAAGGGGAAGTGGACTTGACGGGGGAGGATACGCTTAGGAAGAGGAAATATTCCCTTTTTGTACGTCTCCTCCTCCATCGCTTAAAGGTAGGCAACGCATCAGCACTTGCGGATGTCTATGGGCATTCGCTATTTCACCGAATTTAGGTGGCCGCTTGCTTGTTTACTACCTTGTAATATAAAAAAAGAAACATTAAATAACCAAACCTAACACAACCTAACGTAGAAGTAGGATATTTAATATCCTTGAACGTGTATCTATATTTTTCCACTTTGCTCGAACGATCCTTCATAATATTAACAAGCAAAAAACATTGTACGAAAATGAAGGAGCTTAGAATGAGAAAAATGAAAATCCTCAACGCGATTGTTAAGAATTCTGGGAAGACTATAATTCTATCCTTTGTAATCCTGTGGTCTGGTGTTTTACAAGGATCTCTTAATTCTCTCATTGTTTGTCAATAATATTAATTTAATCATGTTTTCCATCGGGATGTCTACATTATTCTGTCTACGGTTATTGGATGGAAGCCACCTAGACAAAATAAAAGATATTGTCAGTTCTATAGATTTTTGAAATTCGTTGTGGAATTTGGAGCGAATGCATTTTGTCTGTAGGGAAAGTTCTTGCAATCGTAAATACTTTTTTCATTTTACTTGACACCAAAGAGGTTAAAATTAAGACAATAATAACTTTCAATTATACAAATGCTAGTGCATGCTTTAAACCTTGAAATTAATATTACTAGAACAGACGTTGAGATTTACGATAATACAAGGGTTGCGTTAATAGGCTTTATTAAGTTTACCCAAACGTAATTGCCTTTGTTAGGGGGAATATATATCTTGTGATAACGCCATAGTTTCTGTCAGTTTACCCGTTTAAGAACAGTGAGTGTTATTATTAAACCAGTTATACGCTTTATGGAAGGTATTTATTATATTAAAACAAATTGTATTTTAAATGAATTTAATTCAGCTGATATTAAAAGCCTTATGTCTTTAATTAAAAGTAAGAAAAGGAAAAGATGGTGTATGCCAAAAATATTATTTTATCATTTAAGTTCTTAGCTTCTGAAGGTAAGGTAAGGTAGATAAAAAGTTTCAAATCAGTTGCAAGAACATCTATCATGTAAAGAATATTATAAAAGTTGTTGGAAGACCCTAGTTATAATGATTGTGAACAACTATTCTAATACAATCTGTATATATAAAAGAAAGAACGGCTATATCGATTTGGCTGAAACTTGGTGAGGAGATAGCTTAGAAGCAGAAGACGGACATAGGGTACTTTTATCCCCTTTTTTAAAAAGTATTTTTGAGGTTTCGTCGGTAATAAATATAGTCAAGTCATTATAAAACGTCGTATAGCAAAAACGCATCTGACATCAAATAACAAAACTCAAATTACACCTAAACGTAATTTAGTCGATAGTTAAGTATGATTAAAAATGTAATATTAATAAATTTTGTCAAAATGCTAATATCAGTAATAAAGTACTAAAATTTTATTTTTTTAATAACGCGCGGACAAAGTCGCTGGCAAAAGCTAGTACTTAATAAACATAATATTTGTAAGTAGCATTATGACACTTTTGTCACAAACACTCATATCCACACACACTAATACTCGAGAGCCTACATACACATACACACAAGGTCACACGTAAGACAGAGAATATTACAATGCAATTTTTTTCTGTTCTTTTTTTTTAAATTGATAAGTCTAAATAGCTTTTAATTAATTTAAAATGCTACATTTGTTACTCTTATTTTCTATTTTGTAAAATGCACTAGAAAGAGAAGTTATTGGCTGCTTCAATACAGGTTTACCTAGTCAAACAGCCAAGGCGATGTTGATTCTGTAGACATTTAAGTAGGCTATAAATAAATTTAAAAAAAAATGTTCGTTAAATTTTAACTTTATGTAAAAATATTATAAATATTTGTGTGCGTGTAGAGAAAAAAACACATTCATTGATAAAAATAAAACACCACACTGTAATGTGATACGATGTAGGCGAAAA
This sequence comes from Papilio bianor, assembly GCA_011763625.2. Taxonomy (NCBI): domain Eukaryota; kingdom Metazoa; phylum Arthropoda; class Insecta; order Lepidoptera; family Papilionidae; genus Papilio; species Papilio bianor. The sequence continues at coordinate 2,595,307 of JAAOEG020000029.1, read as the reverse complement.
AACCGTCTTTACTTATGTCGGCGCCACAAACAATGTATAATAAACACATCATGTTTGTGCACGCTGTCTACAATTGTTCCTCCATCTCTGTAGCCATATTACGATTCTATCTTATACAAACATTCAGCACATTTATATAAATAAAACGTAATTGAGTAGACACTACTTATTTGTGTATCATTAATTCTAAATTACCGTGCATTGACGTACCAATTATCTTGTCATTTCGTTCATTCTTTGAAAAAAAAAATGTACATATTCAATAGCCAGCGGTTATGAACAAAAAACACCTACATCTAAAATATTATGTTATTACTAGCTGTCGCTCGCGAGTCCGTCCGCGCTTTCTTTTACTAAAATAAACGTAGCCTAATTTACTCAGCCACTTGCCAATAAAAGTTCCATCAAAATCGGTCCAGCCATTTCAGAGATTAGCAGGAACAAGCAGACAGGCAGACAAAAATTGTAAAAAATGTTATTTTGGTTTATGTACCGTATATATATTCATTACATGTAGTAAAAACGGTTATTTCAATATTACAAACAGACACTGCAATTTTATTACATGTATGGATAGATGTAACCAACAGCATTGTTCACTTACAAGGTGAAAAAAAAATTAACAGAAAAAGTTAACAAAATTGAAGTTAAGCTAAGGCATAATAAACAACATAATGTCATTTTCGAAGACAATGATCATTAACATCCCAACGAAAATATCCGTGAAACGATCATAAACTTACTTACTTATGTATGTATTTAGTATAAGAAACTATAAACATGAGCTATTTTAGTTACTTTTGCCTCATCAATGAACAAAATATTAAGAAATTACGTAGAATTAATTTATTACAGTTTTTAAGATGCTTTTATTCTGAAACATATAGGCTTAGGCTCAATAAGCATATGAGATTTATAAAGCGAGGTCACACCTTTGTGTCTTCCCTCTACGCTATGCTCTTACCTCATTAAATTATGAACCTCACTACAAAAGGCTTTCTTCTATCGTCTGACGCTTTAATATATTTTTCTTATAAAAGCTTATAAAAGCTTTTATAAAATCTTATAAAACAAATGTCATTTGTAATATTTTCATAATTAAGTTCGTATGTTTAGGAAACCGTATGTTAAAAATAAAGCCGTGATCAAAAATAAAGGGTCGGTTAAGAAAGTTTGAATATCTCGGAAAATAAAGACGGTGGTTAACTGAAATAGATTGTGTGTTTTTTAATGAAATATAAATAAATTAATAAAAATATGGTATTTTATTTAATTGTCTATCATGCACAATTTATTTTAGTTAGCTTGCGTCTTTATTTTCCGAAATATTCAAACTTTCTTAACCGATCCTTTATTTTTGCTCACGGCTGTATTTGAAAGGATATTACGGTACCATTTTAAGAGCCCACTAACAAGAGATAGATTCGCCCGATAGATCGATCGGATTGGGCTGTACAGTGCGCACACTGGCACGTCTACATAGTCGAGTTGTGGGTACACTAGATCGCACAGTAATCGTAGAGCATATTCGAATTTTAGTCGGCTGAAGGCAAGTCGGTGTAATGTGAGCACTCTCATACATGCTCTTGCATTAAGCACCCGATAACTATCGGGTGACTAAAAGTCTATAGTCTGCGGGGACTGTAACTGTAAGTGAGAAAACTTTGTAGAGAAGTGGATTAGTAATATTGATATTTTTTTGGTAATTCATATCAAGATACAATGACATACGTTCAAATTCTGTCACCTGTATCACCACACATCACCAGATATATCATAAAAGCTGCGTCTTACAATACAATAGGCATTTTGTAAGTTGACTTCAAACGTGGAATATACTCGAGAAGACATTTTGAAAAATAATACAGAAACAGCACACGTATTGTGAATCATTTTTGTTGATATTGATGTGGGTTCCAGGAACGAAATGACATCAGAATTTACTTCAAAAGATTCCTTTCATGTATGTGATCTTTTGTTACTTATATTGATAATAAAAGTTTAGTATAGTACAGCCTTTGCCAGAGAGTACGTCCGTGCGGAATAAATATACAAACAATATAAGTAGCCTTCCCCACTATTTATATCTATGGAAAATTTAATCGAAAGTCTAATTTTTCATATGTTTCTTTCATTAAGATTCTTCTCCTGACAGTAACAAACACATTAAACAAAAAATCGTATCGTAATGATTTATGTATATAAATTAATAACATATATATACATAACAACTTATCTAAATAGAGTCGGAAATCACTTAACGAGTCACTTTACGTCAGCACAAATACTTTTATGTAATTTATTAACATGATATCACAATCAGTAACTATTTATCACAAACAAACAAAATAAGGAAAAGGGAATTAATCCCGTCCATGGCATTTAATATGATAAGAGCTTCATTATACAGTAGAGCCGTTATAATCTCTATTGCGTTGAAAAAATAGCAACAACGACCAACTTGTTATTCATTTCATCATTACAAACTTTAAATAATGTAATAGTAAATGATGACGTTTTTTACTTTGAATATTAATTTCTTGTAACCATTCCGACAAAGCTATAGGCTTTGATTATATTTACTTTAGATAGAGCAGTGTCCTTCAATCACTGCAATAAGAGCAGGCCAATATATCGTCGCTTAAGAACCAGCATCGCACATCTACGCCTGAGTCACTCGGATTCTCCATCTTAACTGTGGTAGATGTGCGTTGCTGCCATATTTTAGTTGTGCCATGGTGACGGAATTGTAGATCGTGACGTTCCGAGCGGTCAGATCAAGAAACAAACCACATCCACAATCACTTAGGCGCGAAATTTCACGTAAGGAAGCATTCTAACCCCATTTTCGGAAAAATGTTATTTGTGCGATGCTGGTTTTTAAGCGACGATATGAACGCTCGTGTGGGTGACCGCTTTGTCTTACACTCGCGCCCTGTCATTCTATTTGATTTGTGTGCGTATATAGGAATACCAGCTAAAGACATTTCCCATTTTAATGCGAAACTGAAGTCAACGAAACTGGAACCATGACTGGTTTTTTAATGTTTTTTTATTTATTTCCAGTTATTACCATTTCTTAGCATCGGTGGCTCAGGTGTTAATGTCTTGACCTGTAATCTACAGGTCTGGGTTTGAATACCGTTATATACCAATGTGTTTTTCGGTTTGCGAATTTCATATGCATATTTATCCGACGTTCTTACGGGAAGGAAAACATCGTAATGGATACTGCACTTATCTGTGAAAAAAAATGTGTGTAAAGTCCATCTACACTCATCGGGCTTGCTTAATTGACTGGTGCCTAGTCACCTCTAGCTAAGGTAGGCTCCGAAACCCTTAGTGGTGACATATCGTGAGCTGATGATGAATGATTACTTCTTAACTTTCATTGGATCCAAAAAGTAAGGTAAAATGTTACATCAAATCGAAGTTATCGTTTACATTTGTCGTAAAATATAGCTCTGTTCGCTGGAATATCAAAGTTTTACCATCAATCAAACTTTTATATTACCGAGACATTGCGTTTTATTACAACTTTCCCAAACTCACAATAAACAAACTTTCCTTTTTACAAAGAGTAAGAATAAAAGGAGTAATAAATCGATGTTAAGTAGTTTGTATTCTAAAAGTATCGAACAAAACATTAATGTACAAGATGTAGGCCGCTGCTCCATCCGCGGGGAATTAAAAAAAACATAATTAGTGGCCTGTGTATTCCTTCCGGACTATATTCTACATTTAAGCTAAATTTCACAGAGATCCTTCGAGCCATTCTGGAGGTACCTTCTTACAAATAACCACGTATTAGATTTGCTTTAAACATTCACATTTATAATATTAGTAACATTATAAACTTCTTATTACAAAACGATGTAGGTAGAGTGTACCACGAACAGTGGTAGAGCCCGCTTTAATATCTTCGCACGCATGGGCCGGCTCGCCCGGTGTAATACCACGACCACACAGAAGACAGGCGTGAAGTGGAAGCTATT
>JAAOEG020000029.1:2264281-2275365 GCA_011763625.2 Papilio bianor | reverse complement strand
GTCATATACCTTTTAACGATGTAAAAGAGGAATCTTGTGAAGTTTTTAAGATTACTAGCTCTAGAAATATAGATATCTTTTTACAAAAAGTAGATACAAGGTAATTTGAATGCAGCCCAGTGCACATTTGACACATTTCTTAAATCTCGATGCCAACATTATAGAAGAATAAACCGCGCGAAATTAGAATGAATTTCATCTTTTTCAAAAATCGTACTAAATCTTAAATTTTAATAAAGAACTAATATAGTCTAGATTCTACAAATAACAATTTGGCTGATTTTCGTTAATGTTAATATGTATGTCCCAATTTTGAATACGTGAACGGGTTATCTTTTCCACAGCCTGCAACAAGAGCAATTGTACACCATACTGTTATATTTACATGGTTCTATTATTGATACGGAAAATGTAATCCTTTATTCTTTATAATATTGTGAACGTTTTATGGCGCCAGTGAGACTAATCGCTGTATAATTTAGTTATACATACGTACCGTAGTTGTCATTGCTCTTTGGGGAGGGTGTACACTGTACACAAGTAGTGTAAAGATGGCGTCGACGGTGTGTGTTTCTAGGTGCCGACTTTTAGCGAAATTAGAAATAAATCGTGGTTTGTGTTTATCATCAATATTTAGGGATTTGTCTAATAGCAGAGTAAGTATTTAATTTTTTCAGTGGAATGATATATTTATATTGTATTGTTTCATAGATGATTGTCATTTCGGCACAATTTTTATAGGCACGTGTGTATAGATAAAGGTATTTATTTTTTAAAGTAGCTGTCAAACGTCACGAATTTTTTTTGTTTTTAAGTTCGGTAGTATTCTGTTAGAGTTTTTATAATTATGCCAGTTTGCCTCTAGCAATATAACTTAATTTTGTTCAGTTATAGTAAACGGTTCAAAAAGTACAGTAATTCAAATAGAAAGCCACTAAGAGCCTCTTTCAAAGTTGCTAAATAAGAAAACTTTCTTGATTGTCATCTTTTTTGAATCATTTAGAGTGTTGAGTTAGTAATCATGTGATTTCAATACAAATTTTTATGTAATATGTGATAAAATTTAAAAATTGTGTACCAATAAATTATATTTATGTAGGATAAAGATTTTTAAACAACTGGAAAACATATGTGGTCATTTTATTTTTACGTTACCCTTTATATTATGTAAATTTTATAACATTTATCAGCATAAAACAATGTAGTTGCTTAGTTTTTGGTCTTTTAATCCTCCTGGATTTTGTGATTCATATGTTATTTGTTTCACCCCGAAGGGAGACCCTTTATTATCAAGATTGAATATAAATAAGTGAAGAACTTATGAAATAAAATTAATTCTCATTTAAAAAAATTAAGTGTATTTGACAGGCTCCCTTTATAATTTATTCTATTGTATGTTGCCAAATTCTTGTTTAGAAAAGAAGCTAGTTTTGAAATTAAAACGGAATACGGGCAATTTAAGTAACTTTATGTTTGTCTTATTAAAATGGTTTTATCACCTCTTGTAATTTTTATTTTATTTGTAAGTTAAATATGTACATATGTAAACTATGAATAATTAAGTTTTATATGAAGTATATTTTTTTCATACATAGTAGGCATAAGGAAAATTGGTATATATTGCTAAACTTTGCAATAACAAAATGCTAATGGTAATTAACAGACATTAATTCCTGTGTAGCTCATTAGGCATGACTTGCAACACAATCTGATAATTGATAGTTTGATTCTTTTTGTTCTAAGTGATTGAATAATTTGTTTTAGAAAAATATGAAATTTGGTGAAAATTATTTGCGATATTCATGTATGAAATTGTATATGTGATAGTCTTTTTCACCTACAATTATTACAGAAAAACATGGAATGAATATTATTATTATATTAATACTGTTGTTAATATTCAAATCACACTGATAGTTATAGTTAGAGGACATTGGGTTTGATTATAAGTAAGTCCAAACCCAAATAACATGAAATGTAGACACACTACTATTAACCAAGTATTATTTCAGTATTACTCATATACTAAGCATTTTAACATTTCTTTGCCAAGTCATGATTCAGCATGAGTTAAGGATGCATTGCTCCACTCCTCGCACAGCCGGAACCGCCTTGCGATCTCCGCGTAGTTCACTCGCCGCCGTCTAGTCGCTGCCTCGTCGCTGACTCGGTGCCGTCGATAATGACATTGTTAGCGAAATGTTATTTCACTCCCGATTGCTCGGGTGGAATGTGCCGTGTGGGCGAGGAGTTGACGAACCGGCATTAAACCTTAGCCCCTTGGGTACGGATTTATTTTCGAAAATATCTGCACGTTGAACAAAAAACAAGAGAATGATGTCTCTCAAATGTACCCAAAAGTTTTTGGTTTGACGTCTTAAACACGTCATCCGCTCTTTTGGGAAAAGTGAATGACGTCTCAGACGCCAAATGTACCCAAGGGGTTAATATGATTTTATAGTTAAAAATATTTGAATTGATTGAACATTTTTCTTAAGTCCATCATATGTTTATTGTTAAAAAATGTATTTACTTAACACCTTATACCTACTTCATAATTTCAATTGAATAAAAAAATAAATTATCAGTAAAAAGATTAAGTAAAGTTTATTTTTTATGTTATAATTAGTTTTAATGTGACACTAGCTTTATTTTATTCTGCTTCAAAGGCATTCATCACGTTTTTTATTGTGATAATAATCACGTAACGTAAATATTATCGCCGTTACGATTATTATATAACTAGCGATAAATTCTACTATAATCGGTTCCTGATACAATCACAATTAATTGATAAATGTTCATTCATTAAATGTCTTGATACTTTGAGCTAAATTACTAGGAAGCAATATTTTAACTCAAATCGTCTGAGCCTGATGGACTTATTATAAAAACGATATTCATAAAGGACTAACTAATTAGGGTGGCATATCGACCCGAAGTGGGCCTCGGCCCCCGACAGCAGATGTCTCCATTTTCTCAGATTCGGCGCCATCCCGACCCATTCACGGACCTGGAGCATCCAGAGATCTTGTTCTATCTCTTCTTTCCAACGATGTCTAAATGACTTGTTTATTAAAATATTAAATTATATCTGTTTTATAGTATTTTTTCAAACTAAAGCTGATAATACCGAATCATTAACTATAGTTTAGGTTCGATTTTTGGACCAGATCTTAATTTGATCCCATTTCCGCATCACTTAATAATTTTGCATAGTCTTACGCTACAGACCTTTAGTAGAGATTCGTTTACATCTGATTCTGACACTTCGATTACTTCTTCAAAGAATGAGCGGCTTCTAGGTCCAAAATAGTCGAAGCGAAGCATTGTGACTAATAAATACTTTCAAATTACCTAACAGCATGTTTTTGAATCTGACTTCAAGAGCGAGAACTAAAGCAATAGCACAAAACAAATAAATTCAAGTTTTTTATTTAAAAATCGTTGTTCACAGGAGTCGTGGTGCCGGCGCTGGCGACCAACGCGGCGTTCTATCTTCACAACCGCATGTGCTCATGGATCTAAAAATGCTCCTACAAAATTGGAACCAGAAAAATCTGAGGGTAAGGTTACTTTAGTTAGACAATGAAATGCAATTTAAGTAACTATTATAACATTTATTAAAAGTACTAAAGAAACCATCACCAAAACTACAATGCGTTACAGGACGTTGTTCGAGAATCTTTCTAACATACTATTTGATATCTTTACTATAACATACATGGATAAGCTACATACTTATGTATAAGTCCATTGTTAAATTTACAAGCAATAATTTAAAAGCTTTCTTTGATTACAGATCACATTTAATGTTTGCAATAGATTTAAAAACAATATATTGAATTATTTTAATGACTTATTGCTATTTAAACTATCATAGCATGATTCTAAAACTTCAAATTCTTCGAACACCATTTCTCCAAATTTTCCTGTCGGTACATTCCTGTGGTCTAAATTTTCGTTAAGGTAATAGAATTTCTTTTCGAAACTGTGTGTATCGTTGTTATTCTGTTTAAGTTCTGATGTATCAGATTGTACCAGATTTTTGTGGCTTTCATCAGCTTCTTGCTCTTTATCTGTTTTCGTAATTTCGTTGTAAGTCGAAAAAAGCGTTGACATATCTTCTTTCTCTTCATTCACTTTAGTTACTTGTGGCCTCAGGTTTAAGTTTATTTTTTTATCTTCGTTGTTATTATTTTCAAACGGAGTTTTCACGATTCCTTTATTGTAACTTTCTAAACGACAAATTTTGTTCTTAACGGAATTGTCCTCGTCGTGAACTAATGGAGGATCTTCTGTAGATCTCTGTTTTCTGTATTTTAGTCTAGGGTTTTGAGTTTCATCGGTTCCTGTTAATTCTAAACGACTGCTGCAACTGTTGGATTTAACGAGCTTAAATTTAAACCCCGGGAATCCTTCGGAACGTTTGGCTTTATCATAACTATCTTGATTTAGCGTTTCTTCGGAAACATTCAAATTTTGTTTGTCGGTGACCATCTGTGCGTGTCTGTCAGCTACAAGACATGAGCATTTGTCACCTTTACACTTAGTTTGACACGAGTAACAATCTCTGCTGCAATTTTTTTGCAAACTTTTTATTTCATCCATTATGGCTTTGGTCATCGGACTTACAGATGACCCTGTTTTAGAATTCAAAACTTTACCTCCGTAATAGGTAATAGATGTTCCGCAGTCCCTTATTTTTTTTAGAATATCAGGACTTACATATTGACTTTCGCAACAAAAATCTTGGCTCATTGAATCGTAAAGATATTCATCACTGGAGCTATATACGTTATCTTTTAGAGTCTTCGTGGAATAGTGACCGTCTTGATCAAATTCATTATTAGAGCTTAAATCACCGCTTGAAACACCACTTGAAAGACTTGCATTGTCCCATTTTTTGTTTCCAAAGTTAGTGTCAATTGTTAATTGACGTATCACTTTCTTTCTTCCGCCAATCTTACTTGTTTTATTTTCTTCACTTATATTTCTGTAGGAAGTTGCCCTTCTTGTCAATCTACTATTTTCATTAACAAGCGGCGGATCTTGACTTACCGGGGATTTCATTTTTAAAGTATCTTCAAATAAATTGCGTACTTTCTTTACTGTATCTGGATTTGGAAGTTCTTCTTCTATGATTTCTTTATTTACTCTTATTGGATGATAAAAGAAATGACGCTTTATCGCATTTTTTGACTTATCTACCTGCCCTGAGTTGTTATCATTTTTCTTTAAAAGTGATGACGGAATTTTACAAGGATCGAGATTATTGTTTTTCTTTGGCGTGGGTTCCACCTTTGTTCTTACTGGCTCTATAATTACAATGTTATTATTTACTAATAATTCTTGGAAGCTGTAATCTTGTAAATATTGTAACAAACCGTCAAATTGTGCTTCTTTTCGATAATTAGCAATCATGCTATTCTTAAATAGTTCAGACTTCATTACTTTATATCGGACATGATCAAATTCGTCGCATCCTTTTTCGTATCCTTTAGCTTTTATAATGGTTGCTTGAGTTTTTTGATTTTGATCATCCTCACTACTTAATTCCACTATCTCAATTTCAGGGGTGTCTCGATTCATGTCTTGGCGTCCTTCTTTCGTAAGTTTAGTCGGTTTAGGTCTGTCGTAAATAGTTCCTTCGCTTTCTTTTTTAATTTTTTGTACAGTCGGTTCTTCTATTTCAGAATCACTTTTTACCTTTTCTGTTTCTTCTTTCCACAACTGCAATTTTTTTGTTGTTTGACTTATTTTTTTAATACTGTCGACAATTTTGACACTTTCTATAGATTTGATTATTTTCCCTACAGATATCTCCGGTACATATTTTGTATCATCATTTTTTGTTTCTGTTACTTCCACATTAGTCGTTATAGAATTTTCTGGTAAACTCTTCTCATTTTCTGTTACCTCCTGCTTTGAATGATCCTCTGTCGGCTTTTCTATTAATTTTGACCAATAACTTTTAACAGAATTTATTTTTTCCTGGTATTCGAGATCTGTTTTTATAGCATTGTGTAATTTTTCTTTTACTGTAAACTCATTTTTGATGTCATTCCTATTTTCGACATGGTCGTTCTTTTCCGGCTTTCCATTACTAATAGATTTATTGCTGGTGTTACTTATTTCACAAGTACTACTTTCAGTATTATTGTTAGGTGATACCATTTTGTTTTTTGAATCAACCACTCTTATTACTTGAGGTCGTGTCATCTTTTTTATGGCTTTAGTATAGGTTGATGTAAATGCACTATTATTACTATCTTTTATTATTAATTTCTTAGGTGGTTTATCTATTTTAACTTGCTCTATGACAGTGTGATTTGGAATTTCTTTCGTGAGTTTTGGAATAGTTTGTTTCACAATTTTGTTTAGTTTTATTGTAATAAATGGATCTTTTGGAGTGTAAAAATTTGTTGTATCAATAGATTCTAATAAATTATCCTTTATATCCTCTACTTTTTCTTCCTTACTTTTCTTTTGTAAGACTTCGGGCGTTGTTCCTGTAGTATTTATATGTGAAATATCTGTTTCACTTTTTGCAATTGGGGGATCGATGACTATTGTTTGATGTCCACTAAGTGGCAATATGGTAATATTGGAATCTGCCGACGTCTTAAAGGACTGCACACGCGATAAAAGAGAATTAGTTTTTACTTCTTCAAAAACTTTAGGTTTCAAGTGTTCAGTCTCAGTACAATTCTGTAATGTTTTCTCTACGGTGTCTGGACTCGGAATTCGGATATTATCATTAGAAGGGTCTCTTTGGCGTAGCGAGTAATGTTTTCTTATATTGGTTTTCTTGTTTTTTTCTAATACAGACTTGTTGATGTTATCGTTTGATAAGGATTTTAATATTTTTATATCTGGTCTTAGTACGGTGCTAGACAGCTTTAAACTTTCTGCTTTCGTAATAATTTTATTATTTCGTATCGTTCCTTCTATTTCATTGATTTCTCTTTCGTTTTGATGATGAACATCTGAATTGTAGTAATTTTTGTCTTGTTCGTCAGCGATAGAACTTTCTATTGTTACAATAGATTGTAAATCATCATCTAAATTTGACAAGCTGTTGAATATATTTGTTTCCTTATAGTCTGGTATGTAAACAGTTGTATTTGTTGCTATTTGAGGAGACTGATTGTAAGTTCTATTCAAATGACCATATTGTTCTGTGCTCCTTGCAGCTAATATTTCTTTAAAATTGGTGTGAGTTATTTCATAAGGGTTTTCGCACGGTATGTCTTCTTTGTCTTCTTCTCTTAATTGAGCATCTATTCGTTCAGATTTTCTTAAACATTTACTTATATTAATATCAGGCAAGGAATAGTATTGATTTTCAATTAATGTAGTTACAAATGGTTCCGTAGTTATATTTCTGGTAGGTGTACAATTATTATTCTTGTTATTATATTCTATGTATGTGTTGTTAATATATACGTCGTTACTTGAACTTTTATCTTCTTTCTCTTTAAGTGACTCTTTTCTTAAGTCTGCAAATGTTTTTTTCTGTACTTTAGTGTAAATGGGATCTAGATCCGTTTTTCTTTGATAATCTGTATTAATATTGTTAGAATTCACTGAGTTATTTTCGTTAAAATGTGTGTCACAATATTCGTCTATTTTCTCTGCTAAGGAATTGGCTAGGTGCTCTAATTTTTGAGACTTATCAGTTGATGAAGCTATGGAGATTGAAATATATGATGTTATACTATCTGGTGGACTGGAAATTGTTCCGTCGTTCTCTGATATAACTGATTGTATGTCAATATCTTTGTCTTCTGAAGTCTTAGTACCATTTACAATTGCTAGATCATAAATTTCTTGTATTGGGCTTTTATTACTTCTGATTGAAATTTCGTCATATGAATCGTCTTTCTCAAGTATCAATATTGATTCATCTACACATTTATCGATATGGTTTCTAGAAATGTTCTCTTCGGTGTGAAATGGAGATTTATTCTTAGATATCGTTTCTTCTTCGATTTCACTGTTTTGGTCGTTGGTACCAATGTAAAGTTCTTTATTATTAATATTTCCTGAAATAACGGAGTGTTCAGTATCTGAATTTTCTTTGTAACTCTTTAGATGCTCTTCAAAGTTGTAGTGCTTTCGGACGTAGTTTGAATCCAAGCTATCTATCTCACTTGGGTTTCGCGAATGGCCGATACTATCTTCTGAAAGATTAGTTTGTTTGGATTCTTCGATTAAATTGGGCCAACTTCCTCCAATAGACTGTGATCGTCGGCTTTCGTTCTGCGATACGGCGTCTTCTTTTCCTGATCCGTTTTGGATCTTGTCGTATTGAACGTCGTCCACCTTAGATCTGTTTATATCGCCGAAACAAGAAGCTGTACTGTCTATGTAAATGCCTTCTAAAACTTCTTCTTTTGTTTGGTATTTCGCACGACCAGGTAACCTGAAAATTACAAGATAATATAAGAATTAATTATCACTGTGTTATAAATATTTGATAACATAACATATAAAAAAATTCGTCTCACACGATATAAAATGTTGATGACATAACAAGAAAAACCAATAATTAAAAAATCACAACTATTTTCAAATCCCGTTCATACGAAATAAAGCTATTCTTGTAAAATTGCCTACATATTCTGTAATTCATTTTTAAATTGATGGATTTGTAAGTAGATAAGTAAAAAGCTAATAAAAATAAATGTTAGTTTAAAAAGACTTACCTGTCTTTAAAGCAAGGTTTATCGAACAAACGAGCTCGCGGTATGAGTTGTGACCTTTTGTTTTTTGCGTGATTCTGTATTTGAAGATCCGTAAAAGTTTCCTCTCGTATTACAGCCAAGCTTCGACTTCGCCTTAAATTGGAACCTTCGATTTCTTTTTGCTTGCACAATCTGCCGTAACTTCCATTGAATTCTGTATCAGAGTTCGAAAAACGTTTTTGCAGGAGTTCTTCCGCCGCTCGTGATTTTGTTAAATGTTGATAAAATTCGTCTTGAGGTAATTGAACTGGTAGTTTGTAATATTCCGCTAACTTGCTTTGATATTTTTCGTGTTTTTGGTTCTTAATCTCACAGTAATCCTTATTTTTCTCCTTGTTCTTTGATTGCTTCTTCTTTTTAGGGCGTTCTTCTTGGCTATTCCTGGAGTCGAGTGAGTTCCTTGGATTGTCGAACTCTAACGTCTCCGCGGGGTTCTCGAAGTACTGTATGTCGGCGACGGTGTTTGCCGCGGGCTTGTGCTCCTCCGAACTCGATTTCCTTTCGACGAGCTCTCGAAGGCGGCTTCTTGTAGAGCTTGTATTGGAAGTGACGCTGTCGGGTCGTTTAATAGGGTAATCCAAATTAGACGTTGAACGCCTGAACAGACTAGTCTTGATCGACCCAAAGTCTCCGTCGTCTTGACAAGAAGCCGCTGAGAAATTCTGAGTCCTTATACGGTCTACGTGATTCTGGCTAGAATACGACGCGACCGAGTCCACCGAGTGCCTGAAAAATAAAAAACATCATAGATTAGATAAAACGTCTCGCAGATTGGTGGACTAGATTCAAGATTACACTGTTTATAATAGATATCTATGTTATTGATATGTGCGCCTTAGTCATAATTCTTTGGGAGTGTAATTTTTTGCTTAAACCTTAAACAATTATAGTAGATATCGTAGGCAACGTCATTTCAATGTTAGACGACGTAATAGCGACATAGCTGGCGATGAGCCAGTATGAAATTAGCGACGACTAACATCACGAAAACTTGTTTTTTTACTCAAAAATAAACATCTAATTTTGTTCTCGACAGTATGTTTTTTTTCCGTTCAAAAAGCATTGATATTAAATAACTTTATAGACTTTATGAAATTCAGTTAAAGAACTCTAAATTCTTAGCTTCTTTAAAAATCCAGACATCTGCAGCGATCGTTTGACATAATGCCAAAACGGAGCAGTCACAGTGTTGATACGAAATGGCTTTTCACGCCTTAAATATAAATAACGAAGCAGTCTAGCCAGCAAAATGTAAACCTCACCGTAATCGATATAGTGTATAAAGTCTGTTGACTTCAGAAAATAACAGCCATCGAATTGTCAGGCATAAAACTAAAATAGACTAGAAACGGGACATCTTAAAATTAAATAACAGACATTTTTACTAACGCTGCGCTTGTCATAACTTTATATACTAAAAATTGTTTCTCAAAACCACCGAGGATCATATAATGTCTTTTTGTGCAAGTCTACAACTGTCTATACAGAGATTGATATTTTCAGAAGAAAATGCATATTTCACGATTCTACACTTTTAAACTTTGTTATGTAAATGATTATTATATCTGTGTGAACATGGTGCGATGAATGAACTATTATTTATTCAATTCCTACTATTATAGCTTGTATAAAATATTATAGCTTCGTTCATAATTGTTAATCCATGTGTACGCTAGTAGTTGGAATTTAAAAATGAATTACTAAAAGTAGGATTTGATTTAAAAAAAACTTGTTCATAACTTATCTTTATATTTGTTGACTGCATAAATAAGAGGTTTTTGACCTGATAGTCACTGTTTGCCTTGAAGAGGCATTTACAGCGTCACCGGGCTTGATGTGACCGAGCGCTGGCGCTTAGCCTAAATTCGTTTAAGAGTAACTTAGTTCGAGGGCACCCTCAGGAACCTCGGCTCGGGCCGTTACTTCGTTATTATGACCGGATTGGGAATTAAGAGTTATCGTACTTTTTTTTTTATTTTGGCCAATAATCTATGGTCTAGCGATTTAATTATGTTTTCACTTATTTATGCCATTATTTTAATACTGATTAGTTAATAGAATAATATCTTTTGTATGTTCTTGGCTTTTTTTCTTAAAGAAAAACAAGAAAAGGGTTATAAAGTTTTTCCACGAATGAGGTACGCTGTAAAAGGGCCCCACAAAGACGCAGCGGCGTCGTACGTTCGTTTATAAATATTCATGGTTCCCGATTTGGTTGCCAGCTACCGAGGCTTTTTTCAAGCAATCTTTTCTGTGTAAGGATAAGGAAATCCCCAATTTTGTTAAGATATTACTGCAGTTTTGGCATGTCTGGCGAATGCCTTAAAAGGAAAA
>JAAOEG020000029.1:2203209-2224047 GCA_011763625.2 Papilio bianor | reverse complement strand
TTTTATATTACAAGGTGGCAAACGAGCAAGCGGCCACCTGAAATCGCTGAAATAGCGAAGTGGCCGATGCCCATAGATATCCGCAATTGCAGATGCGTTGCCTACCTTTATTTGACGGAGGAGGAGACGCACTGAAAGAGATTATTTCTCTTCCTACGCGTCCTCTCCTCCGTGAAATCCACTTCCCCTTCCCATCCTTCCCTTATAAGAAAAAGGTGGAAAGGAGAATGGGACTAATAATAGGCCTCCGGGACGCACCTCCGGGATGCCCTTTTACCCATGTATGTTTTGCAATATTTATGTACCTTTTACCTATGTATCTTGTGTGTATGTGTATTTTTGTATTTTTCATACTATCTATGGTTTTTTTATATTGTTATTTTTTAAATAAGATATCCTTTTATGTAGTGCATCTCTTTGTTACTTTTTTATTCATAAGCTAGCTGTCGCCCGCGACTCCGTCCGCGTGTTCTTTTTTTAAATAAAAGATTTTTTCTAAAATAAACGTACCCTAAGTTACTCCTTATTACATAAGCTACCTGCCATAAAAGTCCCGTCAAAATCAGTACAGCCATTTCAGAGATTAGCCGGAACAATCAGACAGACAGACAGACAAAAATTATAAAAATGTTATTTTGGTGTATGTACCGTATATATATTCATATACATGTAGTAAAAAACGGTTATTTCAATATTACAAACAGACAGTCCAATTTTATTATATGTATAGATGTATGGTCGGGTCGACTGGTAGAAAATGCCTATAGGCATTAAGTGCGCCATTTGTACTTGTTTTGTGCAATAAAGTGTTTAAATAAAATAAATAAAAATATTCTACAATTTTAGTAAGATGTGTGCTCTATTGGACGTCAAGTGAACACGTCAGACATTTCGATTATCAATATAAATGTAACGAATAAATATATGTACAAATCGCTACCGATTTCGCACAATAACATAGTATATCATATAGGCAACGTTTCCTGAAATTTCAACTGATTCACAGCTGACGTACCAAGTAATAAAGATACTTTATAACTTAGCGCACTGCGGTAATCTAACTTATTTTTTTTTCTGGAACAACTTCAAGTTGTTGCCACGATCAGATTGTAGGTCAGCAGAAATCAGAACAAACTATAACTTAGTTTTATGCCAGTTAAAATGTGCAATATGAAATGTGGCAATTAAATGGTTAATACTAGAAGGATCTTATGTTCGTTTAATTTGACTCAGCTTGGTACAACGAAGTAACCAAGTACGTAGTAACCGTTAAAATATAAAATATTTTTAGAAATATATTATAATTGTTTCAAATTTGAAATGAGTTAAGTTATGGACTAATATTTAACTGCAAATATTCTGTTTTAGTGATGTTTATTTTGCTCCACTGATGGGCTCGGAGAATACCCTAAGTTAGGGTTGACTAGGCCGTACTCGACCCTGGCTTAATGCGGGTTGGTTGATTTCAAACCAATCTTTAAATGTCTTTTCCTATATGAGCAAATTGGATCACGATGTTTTCCTTCACCGTAAAAGCGTGTGATAAATGTGCATATGAAGTACGAAAATTGAAAGACACATTGGTACATGGTGGGATTCGAACCTGTAGATTACAAGTCAACAGCTTAACCCCTAAGCCACTGCTCTAAGTTATACTAAGTCATTGTCTAACATTCAAATGCGAATGTATGTATGTAGTAAACAACTACGGGATGCCTAAAGTTAAATACGAGTGAATCGTATTCCCGAGATAGCTGTACCGAGGATATGTGGGTTCATTGAACTGCTTACAGAAAATGAAATAAGTTTCCAGGCATAGTAACGACATGGAGACAACTTTTCGTACAAATAAAATGTTTGTAGACGCTGTTATTGGATTGTTACATAAACAAATAAAGTCTGCTTCTTTTTTAAATAATATTCCCATAAAAGAATTCATTATATGTATATAGAAGTTGTTAAGGGGAGTCTGTCTGTTGCAAGCTTACTAATAAGAGTAAATAAATGAATACATTTTGCACTTAAAAAATTACCGTAAATTTTAATTAATTTAATTAATTACATTCAATAAATTTGCGAATTAATTATAAACATGTTTCTACATTGCTTGATAGCTCTTCCTATATGTTAAATTATATTTAACATTTAAAAAAAAAATTGAAAATGTAATGGAAGAATATTATCCGTATCTGAGTTAAACCAAATCTCTCGGTTCGTTAAACAAATTCGCTTGTTTTCGCTCGACGTTTGCAAGCAATTGAACTATTCGTCAAACACAAAGCTGTTATTTACGCTTTATACCTTTATGCGATACATCGCTTATTGCCTCGCCAATTATTCAAGGTATTCCTTTTGGATGTTCTGTTATATGTTATCAACTAACGTAAAGTTTTGAGAGAAATATATTGCCTAACTAGCTGTCGTCCGCGACTCCGTCTGCCCGAAATAAAAAAAAAATTGGAAGTCTTGTCACGCTATTTATTAAAAATAACAACACAAAAAAAACAGTAAGCATATAACTGCCTTTTATGTTGAAGTAAGCTGCACTAACTGCAGGGGTTAGGTTTGTCTTTTTCTTTTTCTCGCTGTCCAGAAGGATTCTTCAATCTTCTATCAATAGGCAACTTTGATATATATTGTAGATATATGCACCGCATACATAAAAAAGTCCCGCAGGAACCAATCCAGATAAAAAAGGCACAAATAAGAACGTGTGCAAAAAAACGTATGTCGTGACGTCTGCCCTCTCTTATTTTCTTTTTTTTTTTGTTTTTGGCATTCCTCAATGTTGCCACCGGTTAAAAAAATAAAAATATACAGAATAGAACACAAACATAATAAAACCAAAACAATCCTTCTAAGACTGAGTAAAAATAAAAAATATATAAATAAATGTGGATTTTACACATTACAGCCTATGTGTAATTAAATGAACTACATTTGTGCCAAATTTCATAGAGATTGTTTCAGCCGTTTTGTAGATGCCTTCTACCATTTATTTTATTAGTAAGAAGTTAGATGACTTAGGATGTGTTTGACAAAGTTCTGTGTTTTCTGTGATATGCTTAAGACAAAATTTTGGCTGTGAAATAGGTATTTATTATAAACACAATAACGTTACTTACAGAAGAATCTGAATATATCTAAGAATTAATAAAATTTGAATGTCTTTATGTAATATCGAAATAAAATTCCATATTTCGTGAAAATGAGATAACTATAACGTATTTTAAATTTATAAAATGTTTGTCTGTCTGTCCGCAAGATCGCGTTTGTTCCGGGTAATCTCCAGAACGACTGGATCGATTTTGACGAGACTTTAAAGCGAAGACAGCTGATGCACGCGAACATAAGGGCACTTTCTTAAATTCGGCTCTGACGGAGTTCCTGGCGACCGCTTGTACTAAATAAAATTGAATAGCAAAGTAAAGAAAGCTATAAATTTTCGTCTTTTCAAAGCAAACGTATATATTTTGAAGCCAACCTGTTGAATGAATTGATGTTATTTCCTGCCAATTCGTACAATAGTTCTCAGTCGCCGGGCAATCCGGATTTTGACGGCGGATTGAACACGTATGAATTTTCGTCACGTTTTGAAATATTTATTCACAACTAGCTATAGCCCACGACTCCGTCTGTGCGGAATTAAAGTAAAACTTAGTATCCTATTTGTAATTCCGCACTATGTTCTATACCTGTGCCTTTCCATAAGATATGTTGAACCGTTGCAGAATTATCGAGTAAACAAGAAAAACCAAAATATATGTATCGCATGGCTACTGTAACTATTTCCGGGATCAAAAGTAGCATATATTCTTCCAGACTATTTTCTACATCTATGCCATATGTTACGAGATCCGTTCAGCAGTTAGGCGACAAACTCTAACAAACATACACTAACATAACTATACCTTTATATATTTATGTATAACTCTAACAATCAGTTCTATGATAACCAGTGTCTAACATTACTTAAATTTATCTGATTGTTAAATATTTCCGCTATAGTTATAGTATAGTTTTATAAAATTACAGTTTAGGATTTGTCTGAGGTCTTGCAAAATCAATGCACTGTTGGATGCATTAATTTTGCTCTTGTTTCGCTTAACTATTGATTTAATCTGGAGTTAATACTTTGAAAGAATAATATGATATTAGCAGCTAAATAGCTTAAAAAATTTGAATACTTAATATTTTTTATGTCTAGGGAAAATGGATAACTGCAAAGCCACAACTATGTAGCGGAAACGCAATGCGGAACGGACAACGATGGCCCGTTTTGTATTTTCGCGTAAACTTTTAGCTGACGGATTTAAAATGCAGCCAGAACAAATGGCAACATCGATAAAATAAAATTTTATAATAGCTTTTACAATATTTAAATTGTTTGGCTTTCAAGTTTGATTTAAAAAAAAAAACATTCTATATTACGTAAACTGTATAAGTGACCTGCATTTTTATGGTCATCCAATCTGTACTAATAAAGCGTGGCAACACTTTGCATGTCTAGTGCGAGACTCCTAGAGTCTTCTAGAGAAAATTTATATTGTAATGTTTTAGATTAATTTCTTCTTGATATAAGACAACTTTGATCCATTTTAGTAAAAGGAATCTTTATCCTAAAGTATCGAGACGATTATGCCAGTTTAAATAAATAGTTGTGTAAGCTATGTATTTACACATAGATATAAATAATTAATAATTATTATTTCATTAATTTGGAGTGTCCTTTTCTAATATTGAAATAACCGTTTTTACTACATGAATATATATACTGTACATACATCAAAATAATATTTTTTACAAATTATGCCTGTCTGTATGTCTGTTTGTTCCGGCTAATCTCTGAAATGGCTGGACCGATTTTGACGGGTCTTTTATTGGTAGGTAGCTGATGTAATAAGGACTAACTTAAGCTATGTTATTATATTTTAGAAAAAATCTTTTACTGTAGAAAAAGAACGCGCAGACGAAGTCGCGGGCGAAAGCTACTTTAGAATAAAATTGGAATTGTTCAGGGATAAAGTCTTTTTTTTTTCGTATCACGGTCTGTCCGAGTTATTAATGAGCGTTTCTTAAGTCTGACTGCCTCAGATTACAATCTAATCGGTGATAATTTAAATAATCAAGTGTTGCGTCGTCCAAGACGCGCTAGCGTGAAGCGATGCCTTACATGTGTGTCATCGAGAAATATGTGGAGTAGAGAAACGCGAGAGAGGCGATCACGGTCCGGTGGATGCTTTTTGCGAAGGTGGGGGGCACACTGACGGCGATGCAATGGGGTTTGTTGTTTCGATATTCACAATTACTAATCATCAATCTATTAGACAAAGCTCATTTGATTCTAAGCGATTCCATAATCAATACCAAAAATATGGAACTGACAATATTTTTCGATAAGTCACATGCTTGTCGAATTTATTCGCTTATACTAGCGACATCGACAGCGTCACAAAGATTTTTCTCACTTGGGTGAGTTGTTATTTTCTCTCGAACGCCCTTTTAAATGGAAGATAATAATGTCAGTAGTTATTTCTCCGTACGAAGTTTAATCCTACAATAGGTAATATGTCTTTCATGTTTATTATTAACTAGCTGTCGCCCGCGACTCCGTCCGCGCGTTTTTTGTAAAACAAAATAATTTTTCTAAAATAAATATAGCTTAAGTTACTCCTTATTACATCACCTACCTGCCAACAACATCCCGTCAAAATCGGTCTAGCCATTTCAGAGATTAGCCGGAACAAACAGATAGACAGACAAACAAATATTGTAAAAAAGGTTGTTTTGGTGTATGTACCGTATACATATTCATGTACATGTTGTAAAAGACGATTATTTCAATATTACAAACAGAAACTCTAATTTTATTATGTGTATAGATAAACATAACGACAATTCATGCTGCTAACGATGTAATCTATACACGTCGTGTATAAAGCTAATACTTCATAATACATCAACACTTTGTTTCTTAATTTTAGACGTGAGCGCAAAAACGACCGGCATTGAAACTGTATGTTGATTTATAACTAACGAGAGAATACGATAATATGCACAATTTGCTGAGAAAGTTTGTTTTATTACGCGTGAAGAGAAAATTAAAACAGTTTACAAGTGTTATGTGCTGATGATGTAAATGATTTTATATAAAATTTGCGTTAAATGTCACATGGGTTACAACTCTACTAACTTTTCATTGCGATTTATAGATTTGAGTAGAGATTTATTCCGATATTGAAAAAAGTTAGATGACGATCACATAAATAAGAAGGTAATGACGATAAATGTGGCTGGATACAAAGGTAGAGGAAGTCCGAGGAAAGTTTTCATGGATTGTGTGAAAGACGATTTGCGTAAGAAAGGTGTGAATTCGGAAATGATGGCTTATAGAGATGTGTGGAAAAGTAGTACATACTGTGCCGACCCTCCGTAGGGACAAAGGCAGGTTGATGAAGATGATGCTGATGATGATGATGATTGAAAAAAGTTAGATTACTTCTTATTTCCGTCTAACGCTGACAGCTTCAAGCAGACGGTAGACGACAGCAAACGATGACAGAGAAAATAATGCTCTAATTAACAAGGTTCTTTGGCAGTGAAATTATAAGAGTAAATGACGCAAATCTGTACGAAAACAGCCAACTTCTTGCAGCATTGAAATCGTACAAAGAATATTTTCTTCATAATGTGTATGATTATTGATATCTAGTATAAAAAGGTGATAACGGTGCATTCCGTCCGAGGCATTCTGTTAGAGCACGCTCCAATTCTCAGCTTGCGGGCTCGGTTAATGCGATGGACGACGGCTTTACACTACCGCGTGATGGATGAACAGGTGTGCTCTTATCCGAAGCTTTAAAAGAACTTTTAAATCGAAAAATTAAACAAAGCTCTCCACGAAATCCCACTGCTAATACACTTGGGTGTTATTTTTAATAAATCTATGTTTTACTTATTAAATTCGCCTAGAGCGTCAGGCTCAGGGTTTAAGCACTTGACTGTAATCTGCAGGTCCTGGGCTCGAATCCGGCCATGTACCGAATATTTCGATTTTCGAATTTTATATATATATTTATCCATAGTTCTTTTGGTGAAAGATAATATAATGATGCAACCTGCATATGTCTGCGAAGAAATTCAACGATTGTGTTAAGTCAACCAAACCCTACTGGGTCAGCGTGATTGACTATGGATTTTTCACCAGTAATTAGTCTCCGTGCCCCTAAGTGGGAACCTGTAGTAAGCTTAAAAAAGAAGTCATTTATATCTAAAATCTATCTCTATATAAAAATTACAGTTTGGAAGAAACTTTCGCGTGACAATAACGGATATAGAAAAAAACAAATTCCATTTTGTGTTTATTGTAATACAGCGCAAATGTTTTGTCCGAGCGCCCGAAACTGTATTGTCGGTTGTTGTTTGCAATTGTTCACATTGTGAATTGTGACAACAAGAAATTTTTGTTCCTACTCGCTAGATATTGCAAAGGTTTTTAACGACGGAGGATTTTAGATGCTTGTTATTAAAAAAATCGGCAGAAACTAAACTAGTCTGTGAAAGCTGTTATAGAATGTCACCACCATAAGCTCACTTTACGTCCCCACTGATGGGTCTATCTTAAGTAAGGGCAGTCTAGGCCTTAGTCAACCGCAGCCCAGTGCCGGTTGGTTGACTTCACACATATTTTTGAATTTCTTCGTTGATATGTGCAATATTGCATCACGATGTTTTCCTTCACCGTAAGAACGTCGGGTAAATGTACATATGAAATTCGAAAAACGAAAAACACATTGGTACATAGCGGGATTCGAACCAGGACTTGCAGATTACAAATCAAGTGCTTAGCCCCTGAGCCACCGACGTTCCACGTTATAGAATGTAAGCCACGAATGTGTTTATATTTCACGTAAAACTATTCAGTCAAACTGAAAGGTTTACTTTGTAACAAATGAAACATGTTACGCTTTTGAAATATTTGTTACCCGCAGAGCAGACTCAAATATTTAAGTTTGCATTGAAGTTTAATTTAGTTGTTAATTAGTTGTCTTTAATATTTGTCTACTTAAACAAGGGACTAAGGGTCTAAAAATAAATTATGTAGTTCTTCATCAGCTCACTATACCTCCCTATGTTAGGGGCCTTAGTCAACTAAGCTGGCCCACTCCTTGATGGTTGAGTTCACACTTATCTTTGAGTTCCTTCGCAGATATGCTCAGGTTATCACGATGTTTTGCTTCACAGTAAGAACGTCGGATAAAAATGTACATATGAAAATCGAAAATCGAAAACCCCATTGGTACATGGTGGGATTGGACCCAAGACCTGCAGATTACCGCTACGACTTAGTTTCCTTCAAGAAACGAGCATATCACCTTCTCAAAGGTCGGCAACGCATCTGCAGTTCCCCTGGTAGTGCGGATGTCTATGGGCGTCGATGATCACCTCAGTGTTCACGCTGCTCGTTTGCATATATTCTTCCCCTTCTTTTATATACAAAAAAAATACAAGTCAAGTGCTTAAACCTACCCTAAGATATTACGTTTTCATTGTAAAATTATTTTGGTTCGTCGTCTATATAGCTACAATAATGGTTCATAATTTTTATACCTTAGAAAAATAACGCTATGAAAGTTATGCAATTGTTATTCATATTGCATTAATTTTAGCCCCTTATCGCAATAATGTATAATATATTATAATTGCGGCTTTGCCCACCTGCTATTTTTGTGTAACTCGACAACTTTCGCAAGACAAAATTCCTTTAAATAGTTTCGTAAAACAAATAGTGTAATTATTAATAGCTTAAATATGTACTTGTGTAGAGATAATTATAAATAAAATAGTATTAACTATGTATTAAAGAATTATACTGTAAACCTTCAATAGATCGTTGATAATAATATCAGATTTTACAGACCATAAGTATCAAGATATTCACATTCTTAAAATAGATTAAATTATATTAATGATAAAGTAATAAAACAGCATCATTTTCAACCTCTTCTTGTCCCTTCAGAGAGTTGCCACAGTTTGTATTACTTTTCAACACATCTCTATCAGACTTGTGACATGTGATTGAAGAATGTCGTTGAAGCTTAAGGGACAGATCTACAAGTCGATCGTAATGTCGTAATGTATGGATCTGAATGTTGGGCCACCAAAGTTTTGGATGAAAGAAGATTGCATGTGGCTGAGATGTGTATGTTAAGATGGATGTGTGGTGTGACAAGAAAGGATAGGGTGAAGTATGTGTATATTAGGGGTAGTTTGAAAATAGTACCAATTATAGAGAAATTGAGGAGCAAAAGATTAGCGTGGTATGGACATATTATGCGGAGAGATGACGATCACATAAATAAAAAGGTAATGGTGTTAAATGTGGATGGATACAAAGGTAGAGGAAGACCGAGGAAAGTTTGAAAGAGGATATGCGTAAGAAAGGTGTGAATTCAGTTATGACGGCTGATAGAGATGTGTGGAAAAGTAGTACATACTGTGCCGACCCTCCGTAGGGACAAGGGCAGGTTGATGATAATGACATGTCTATCAGACTTCATATCTGAATTCACTCCCTTACTTATATCCTCTTTCACACAATCCATCTATACTTCGGTCTTACTCTACCTTTGTAGCCATCCATATTCAACAAGTTATAACTACAGCATAAAGTTTATAAAAAGTTAACTAGCTTTTATAATTGCAGTCATATAAAATTCTACTTAAGGTAGTCCCTAATTTAGGGTAAGCTCCGACTCCCTCAGTGGGGCATATAGTGAGCTGATGATGATGGTAACCCTAGTTCCATCAAATTGGCACGAATACGCTTTCTAATAAAAGCTGATTACTTATAACCTTTTAAACTGAAGTCAACGGTAGTAATACAGTGATGTTAATTTCTTTAATAGCTTTATTGTTCATACTTCCATAGCATGAATGTTTGCCAGGAATTTCAGGGATAGAGACAAAATCTATGATATTCAACAACATTAGAAGTATTTCTTAGACATTTTAATAAAGAATCTCATAATGTTTGGATTGCAGAAAACAATGTTTCCTGTATATTAAAAAGGGCAAAGGAAACGCGTACATTTTTTCATGTCCCAAATAACTGTGATATGGTAAATAATTATCAAAGTTTTAGAATTCAAAGAAATAGTACTACGGCGTCTTATGTCCGCTATTTGCATTGTTATAGACGCATTACGCAAAAAGCTTAGATGTGCGTTTTTCTATGGCCTTCTTGTGCAAAGGAGAGGCTCCCAATTCAACAAAGGTTATATACTATATCTAGCAATTCATTATTGACGGTACTGGCTTCTTTAAATGCATTAATGCAGTTACTGAATTCATAAGGTCCCAACGTTCTCTCGTTGTTATATCAGGTTTTTCGGAGATGACTTTTTTGTAGGAACCTTTAGACAATGAAAACTTTATTAGAAGTTTATTTATAACTCCGACTCCGTCCGCACGCAATTGAAAAAAACTTAATATCTCATGTGTTATTTCTGACTGTATTCTATATCTGTGCAAAATTTCAGTAAGATATGTTGAACCGTTGAGAAATTATCCAGTGAATAACAAAAATTTACGTAACCCTCGGGCACCGTAACTATTTCCGGGATCAAAAGTAGCCTAGGTGTTTTTCCAGACTATCCTCATCATCTATGTTAAATTTCATCGAGGTCCGTTCAGCCATTAAAGCTACAAACTCTAAGAAACATCTATCCATCCATCCATCTATCTAAATTTTTGCATTTATAATTTTAGGATTAGGATAATAATAGACTCTATGTTTTATGATGGCTCTAGACGTCTAGAAATGTGTTTTCATAATAAAGATGTTATTTTCTGGGAAACTTTATACGCTCAATAAGAACAAATTCATTTGGATGCAAATGTATTTTACAAAACAGTCCGAGTGCTTCTAATTTGGAGACTCGCCAACGTTTTATTCCACTAGCACAAGTCTGGGGAACATGAATAATCGTTAATGACGCTGTTTAACTTACAAAAGTCATCAGAAAGTTTTCGTATCATTTATTTTTACTATGTTAATATGATAAAATATTGTGGCCATAGATTAACAATCAAAATAAATTTATAATGCTAGTTTCACACGAGGATAAAACAGCCCACAAAGTAACATTCCATTACTGATATTGAAAAGTAAAAAAATGTATGGATCTGATACATGCGATACGTTACGTGCTTAGCCGGTAGACAATGTAATATTTGTTGCACGTGTTAATATGCTTCGATAGCTGGTTTTGTAATTTAATATAATAAACTATATGAAGAAATGAAAACACGCTCTGGTACACACGAAGAAAATTTAATAATGAAAAAACAAATGACGTTACAAATTTCGAACAGAAAAATAAAAACAACCAATAAGGCCAACCGCGCACTGGCCACATAACCCCAGAGCCGCAACATACTCCCCGGGGTTGAAGGTAACTTCAACACTAATTAGATGTTCCGGTTTGTCGGTAGACTGGCTTCGCAGGCACCTTGTGTCGACGCCAATGCCGAGACTAGTTCCGTCGATGCTGGACACGGCCTCGCAGACGCCTTATGTCGACGCCAATGCCGAGGTCACCTCCAGTGTTGATTCTGGGCACGTAGCCCCAGGGCCGCAACATCCTCCCCGGGGTTGAAGGTATCTTCAGCACTTGTTAGATGTCCTGGTTTATCGGTGGAACTGGCTTCGCAGGCGCCTAATGCCGAGACCAGTTCCGTCGATGATGGTTACAATGAAACTTTACGATGCCACAACCACAATAAGTTAATATCACATAAGAAGTAAAAAAAGAGTGTAATAAAAAAAAGTTTTGACGTAAAAATATAAATTACATGGATGTAAAAAAGAATGTGTTAAAATGTATTGCGCACGACGTAAGTACATTCAATAATGAAAAAACAAATGACGTTACAAATTTCGAACATAAAAATGAAATACAAAAATAAAAAATAAACACAACCAAGAAGGCCGACCGCGCACTGGCCACATAACCCCAGAGCCGCAACAATATTCGATTAGTGATATCTCTACATGAATCGACAAAGTGTGTTAAAATGATACGTGACAAGCACTCGACTTATCAATTTACATTACCAGTTCCATACACTTCTGAACTTCGTTATGGAATCGCTTTGGACCGAATGCACTTTGTCTAGGCGGCAGAAGAAGACCTTGGCTGAAAAATATGCGTCAACGGTACAATAAAAGTACACGTTATATATTTCGAGCTTTTTTTGTGACTGGATAGTCACTGTTTGCCTTGAAGAGGCATTTACAGCTTCACCGGGCTTGAGGCGGCCGAGCGCAGATGGCGCTTAGCCTAAACCTCGTTTAAGAGTAACTTAGCTCGAGGGCTCCCTCAGGAACCTTGGCTTGGGCCGTTACTTCGTTATTATTACCGGATTGGTATATTTCGAGTTGCTCTGTCTATAATTTAAGTTGCTATGATGTACGCCAACCTTCGTTAGGCGTTAGCACCAAAAGGGGAAGTACCAGTGTATCTTGGAATGTTAAATTTTATAGGATAATAGTACTGCACTGTATACTGCTCTGTAATGCCATTCAGCCTTCGTGTTAATATAACAGAATGAAATATGACGGAATGTTTATTACTTGAGCTATCATATGTTCAATAACAGTAGTGAATTCTTGATGTAAATGATGACATGTCTGGTGAGATGCGACATCGTGACTGAGCACAGAACGTTACTTGATAGCGCAATCGTTAAATGCACGCTTTCATTTCTTTGACGTTTTAAGTAAAAATGTATTCTTTACTTCAATAGTTATTTAATTTAGTTATTAGTTCGTAGAATGCTCACCGTGGGTTTCTACTGTTAAAACTGTATTGAGACAGTTCCACTTAATTACTTACTTACTAGCTGTCGCCCGCGACTTCGTACGCGCGTAATTAAAATAAAACTTAGTATCTTATGTGTTATTCGAGACAATATTCTATAAATGTGCAAAATTTCAGTAAGATATGTTGAACCGTTGCGGAATTATCGACTAAATAACATAAATCTATGTACGTCTCCCTCGGGCACCGTAACCATTTTCCGAGTTAAAAGTAGCATATGTGT
This sequence comes from Papilio bianor, assembly GCA_011763625.2. Lineage (NCBI taxonomy): Eukaryota > Metazoa > Arthropoda > Insecta > Lepidoptera > Papilionidae > Papilio > Papilio bianor. The sequence goes on along the minus strand of JAAOEG020000029.1, from coordinate 2,210,940 downwards.
TCTTTCAGGCTTTTCTTTATATCTATGCCAAATTTCAATCTTAATATCTTTTTATCTGTCCAAGAAATTTAATTGATAAAAATATTTGTTTGCAAAGTGCCATTTATAAATTTTCAAATTTACCAGTTATTGGTGGCCAGATTAAAATAAGAGGATTGGTTTCGTATTTTTCGAATTTAGAATAAAAAATGTAAACCAACCTTCGCCTTCGTTTATTGGTCTTCCGCCGATCATGCGTAGGAGGGTCGCTGGCGTAGGCGCCGCAGTCGCCCTCCGCGCTATGTCCCGCCCCCATTACTGTCCCATGCCACACACCGTCACTGACACTGACACCTTTGACACCCCTATCACTAAAGCCCGAACATTACACAGAGTCTGTTCCACAGATTAGAAAACTATATCTTTCCAGGGGTGTCAAACCGCTTGGCTGTACACAGCGTATCCGCGCGGCTCGCGACTCTAATGTGAAGCGTAGCATGCGCATATCGCACGCTCTTCTTACTCCGTTGTTAATTGACGAGATCCGAGCGGTGCCTTCTGTGTAGACGATTTAATTATCTTTATTAAGGACAAGTGTCTATGATCTATGAGTTCTAAAATGAAATTGAATGATTTAATACTTCTAAAAATAGTCTAGTGAACTGAGTTACTTTATTATGAATCTTCCCGTCTTTGTTTAAGGTTGTTTTTACTTGACGTCATTCTAGTACTGCATGGAAGTAATCCTTTTAGTTCTGTGTTTCAAAATTACATCTATATTTAAAGCAACAGTCTTAAGCTTTCCTGTAACTACGCTGTTTCTATTAGTTTTACTAAATCCGCTTACCGTCAAGCACTTGCACTAGCATTGTCCGCGGGCTAATTGTTTCGCGGTCCGTCTCAGAAATCGCTTCGCTCTCGTTTCTACTAATTACACAAGCCGCTGCTTTCCCAGCGGAAAATGTCGAGGGCACATCTCCTGGCTATCATATTAAAATCATTTAAAAATTTACTCGTGATGCTGATCCAGAACTAGGAATAAAAAATATACCCCTAGATGATTGTGTTGAAATAAAACATCGAGTTACGCGTGTCGAGCACCTTTAGTATATTTTGTAAGACTGACAGCATGACAGTTTTATTTTTAATCATTAAATAATATGGCTATTTACTTATTTTGATGTAATATATAAACTGTTAACTCATAATGTTTCGCAAAATCGCAGGCAGACGCGTTAGAAGAAAAAGAAAGTCGTGGTTAAGGAACATCCGGGAGTGGACAGCTGTTACTAGTGTGAACATCTTTTTCGCTTGGCACATGACAGGGATATGCTTACTGAGCTGACGGCTAACTTCCAGTAAAGGAGAGGCATTAGAAGAAGAAGATATAGATTGTACCCTTAACATATTTGGGGGAATTCTAATCCAGGGGTACATCACTCATCAAAATTGTTTGGGTTCTTAAAAGTCACAGTGGCAAATAGCAAATATATGACACGAACTTAAAAACGGTAGAGATGTATAAGAAAACTATATTCAATCCAAGTGTCTAGTAACTAATGATAACCAAGTTACTTCCAATTTAAATTTACAGATTCTTTTTTTTTTTTACAAATAAATACCCGAGCAATACGGTTTGTGGATGTTGATAAATTGTGGATTCACTTAACTGCAGTCGAAGCGGTTGTTACTTAACGGCTCGTTTACTTCCGTCTACCAAGAACATTACCACTGAAATGTGAAACTAATATCGTCTTAACTTTTAAGATTAGTAAGTAGCGGTAAACGATTTCTTACTTTATTATAAGGTAACGAGAAGGCATTTTTAATTGTGAATCATAAAACAGTCGCGAACGATAGATTTAACATAATTTAATTACGTATCTGGATTATTTGCTAGCAAAAGACCAAATATATACGAAATAATGTGACTTTTTATAAATACTTTATATAAACAACACAATGACTATCAAAAACTAAAAAATAAAGTAAATTAAAGGTCCGCCCTTTTCTCACATGTATACAACTGTTTTATTCTGCGTTCTAATTATATTTTTATCTCCGCGACACGTGGTGCCGTGGTACTGGCCAGACCGACCTTCTTGGCAGCGTAAACTCTCTCGTGGTACCAAGGAGGTCTGCTGAGCGCTATACACTTTACAATTTATCCAGTCTTAATATTCAAGTTTAATTTTTTTTTGAATTGTTTGTAGGCAATTCGAGTTGTTATAGTTGGCAATTTATGATTCGTATACGCATTTTGGCATTGTTCCAAGTACTTTGTGCTACGAAGCTTGTAAATTATGAACGGAGGTACCCACTTTAACTCAGTGCGCACTCCATATTTTAATCGTGATGAATGAAACATGTTGAGTTTGTTCATAACTAATACATCATTATTATCATAATCATTTTAATCTATATGATTCTAAGCAATTCAAGAAGAGAGCATTTATTTTTATCAATGGTGGGCAACACATCTCCCACCTCTGGTGTTGCGAATGTCCATGGGCTTCGATCACCTCGGTGTTCCCGTCGCTCGTTTGCCTCCTTCTCCTATTAAAAAATATAGAAATGAAACACATAAATTGTTTAGGGGTCGATTGAAAAATATTTGTACTTAGTTTTCTAGAATCGAATATTGTGTTCGGCCGAGACTTTGTACTAATAGCACGTTATTCAGAGTAAGAGTTGTTATTTGGATGTAGTTTTTTCAATAAATCATTGCGATGTACGGTATATTATCATATGTATTGGCACGCTGTCATGTCCAAAGAACATTTATTACAATAACTTTTACACGCACATGTTTGCAGAACAAACATAACATACGTGAATATTTTGTACTTTCAAAGTCACGTAATAGTATTGAAATTAGTTTTGTATGAAGGAACAATAATGAAATCTATCTAAAAGTCTGTCTTTCGAAGGTCATATTAAAAGTCTCACTATAGTATTGAAGGGCTCGGAGCTTACCCTAAGTTAGGGGTGACTATGCTATCAACCACCCTGACCCAATGCGGGTTGTTTGATTTTACACATATCTTTAAATTTCTTCGCAGATATGTGTGGGTTACTTCAAGATGTTACCCTCCACCGTAAAAACGTCTGATAAATTTACATCTGAAATTCGAAAATCGAAAAACACTTTTGTAAATGACGGAATTCGAACCGAGGATCTGCAGGTTACAAGTCAAGTGTTTAACCCATGAGCCACCGACGGGTTACAAAGGTAAGGGTCAAAAAGTCTTAACAAAACTATAGATTCCCAATAAAATGTTTATAAGGACTGTAACATTTAGGGGTTACCATTGCATATCGAAGTCACGTTAAAAATCATAGCTCATTACTCAATCATACTTTTATAGTTAGGTTTTTTTAATATTTAGTAATATAACAAAATTTATTTATGTCCAAATTAAAATTCGTCGTTTCGTTTATCGTTTAAGATATTGCCACTCAACATGATTGATCATATTTATAAATTGAGAAATTCTCAAGTTTTCGATTACTTTGAAGAACGACCTCTTTAAATTGAAATTTGAAGGTGATTAAATTGAATATTAGATTTCAAATGAATAAAGAATTTCATGCTTAAGTAGGTAAATTCAATTTTCTGTCAAGTTAACGAAAATTAGTTTACCATATAAGTGCGCAAAGAATATTAAATTTTTTCGCAAGAGAGATTTTTTTTAATATATAATTAATGTCTCCCAAGTAGACTTGGCGAAAAGCGGGTGGCTGTACGGGTGGTGTTTACAAAACCATGGTTGCAGACCCCAAGTAAGTGGGATAAGGTCAGGAAGGTGATGATGATGATATGAAGTTTTTTAATATTATAATACAAGATGGCAAACGAGCAAGGCTCAACCTTAAATTGTTGAAATAGCGAAGTGACCGCTACCCATATAATCCGCAATTGCAGATGCGTTGCCTCCCTTAAGTCGGCGGAGAAGAAGCACTGACAGAAAATGGGTATGAAAAAAAGATAGTAGCTGATTCTCAGACCTACTGAATATGTATATAAAATTTCATAAAAATCGGTCAAGCCGTTTCGGAGGAGTACGGTAACTAACACTGTGACAGGAGAATTTTATATATTAGATATATGAGTATAATTACTTTATAATTTTTGCTGCGGAGATGCTTAAGCGCTCTTTAAGATTAGTACCGTTAAATTTTCTGTATTGCAATTCTGTTCCAATAACACATTAAATGTATTTTTAAAACAGTATAAATAAAAGAAAACAGGGCAGACTACCTGTGCGGCCGCAATTAACGGTAATGCGCTCACTAGTTTTGTACGTGCTGTATTTTTACTCTGTATTTTCTATTTAACCTTTTTACGTGGACAGTTTACTTTGGCTATTCCGCTGTCTAATTAATACGAAGCTCATAGTAACTTCTTCATTTGTTTAAGGATGTCTCTCTCTCTTTTTTGTTTCTCTCTCACTCCCCCCCCCCCTTTATCTAGTATTCAATATACTGATATTACAAATATGATACGTCTACTGAGACGGTGTCTTCTTTTTTTATTAACCTCGTCTATTTTAATCTGTCGTTGATATCAATGTTTGAGACTTAGCAGTCACCCATGTCCTTCAGCTTTACCTTTTTATCTATATTATTAATCTCGCTTAGTATTCTTTTAAAACTGTGAGATAATACCTACAGGACTTTTGGATTTGAAACCTCCGGTTTCTTGACTCACCTAAAATTTGGGTACCTATAAAATTATTTATGCCAGTACTGTCTACGACACGAGAACTAATTTTAAAACTATTAAAACAAGGCTAGTATTCCGTATACGTCTCACGTAACCACAATAGTTATAAATGTTAACCTAAACGATATGAATATATTAAGTAAGTAGATCGGAAAAACTGTTAATTTTACGTTAACATTGCAACTTTCTAGCAATCGCCATATCTAATTATATCGCTTACATATTACAAATACAAAATTATATGTGCATATATATCTGATAAACGAAATAATGTGTAGAAATACGGTACGGTACAATTACAGTGAAATTGATTATATTATTGTATGCAAGAACTGATAGTATGGGATAATCGATGAAGATCAAATGCTCTGCGATTATTTTATTTTATGAACAAATTATTTCAGCGACTCGAGGTCACATCAGGTGACTCGTTTGCCAATGTGTATTTCACAGTGGCACAAAAAAATTAACAGTGGTTGAGCCCGATGTAACATCTCCGCACGAATAGGCCGGCTCGCTCGGTGCAACACCATTACCACACAGAAGATAGGTGCCAAGTGGAAGCAATTCCGCGGTTCGTCCAATGAGTATTGGCATCGGAGGCTTCATTTTTGTCCTGTTTCCCTTTCCATCCTTTTCCTTTAAAGAAAGGATAGGGAGGGGAAATGGACTTAGCAGGGTTGAAGACGCAAAGGAAGGCGATATATTCTCTTTCTGTGCGTCTCCTCCTCCGATGGTTTAATGTAGGCAACGTATCAGCAACTACGGATATCTACGGGCAGCGGTCGCTTGCTCGATTGCCACCTTGTATTATTAAAAAATCCCATTGGACCTACTAATCTAAGGCGATCAGCCCAACGGGCAACAATCGTCACTTTCAATTGTACAAAATATCATTATGGCTTTCTACTGATCAGAAATATACACAAAAACATTTAGGAATTTTTCACCGACTTTATAAAAACAACCTTTATGTAGCTTACGAATACAAATTCTAATCTCAAAGTACAAGAAGGGTCTACAGTAAATCCAATAATACAGTTAATGTATTCGCTAATTCGCTTTAGATTCCGTAAATCCGTGTTCGAGCCGGGCTTTCCGAGAATAAGTGATTCAACACGGCCCATAGTCCCCTTGTTGAGCTATTACCGACCCGAAAGTCTTAACTGACCTATTTTGTACTGTCGCGCACGAAATACTATGACGCAACATTATTTTGTGTTTGTGTGCAATTAAATAATTAAAAGAAAACTTTAAATCCTCGTTTATATCTTATTATTATAATGCTAAAATTTGGATGGATGGATGTTTTACAAGGTATCTCAAGAACTCCTCAACAAATGTTACTGAAATTCGGCATAGATGTAAAACAATGCAACAACACATGTGGTTATTTTTTTTTAAACTGCCTGGATAGAGTCACGCGCAACAGCTAGTATTAATCTAAAAAGTCGTGTTAGCTACAACATTCAGAACTCTAGAACGGCTGAACCGATTTTTTTATAGCAGCTTAAGCTGCTGAATCATCAATGAACTTTGGCATAGAATTAGAGGTTAGTCTGAAATAACACAAGAGATACTAAGTTTTATTTTAATTCCTCGCGGACGGAGTCGCGCTAATAGTTTGTAAAATATTATTTTGATTGTTTCAAATTCCAGTTTAAATATAATTAAAACAAAGGAGTTATGACAATGAGTATTAAAAAAATATATGTAATATACATGTATGTGTAAATGAACGCAAGTGTACGTAGTTACGAGCCGTTAAGTGGAGCGGCTGGCAATCATGCTGAGGCAACGGCGTCTGCTAGCTGCGAGGTGTAATAGAACAATTTCCTGCTAATTGAGTGCTCACTGATGTTTTCATTGTCCTGACATATTTGCTCTATTGACTCACAATACGTTATGCTGTAGCTTAGTACATAAACAGTTATTTTAATTCTTTACAACGACGATAAATAATCAATAACATTATAGGTACATTTTTATTTCACTTAATTGTTGATTTTATATTAGACTAGCTGTCAAAATAAAAGATTTTTTCTAAAAGAACGTAGCCTAAGTTACCCCTTATTACATCAGCTACCTGCCAATGAAAGTCCCGTCATAATCGGTCCTGCCATTTCAGAGATTAACCGGAACAAATAGACAGACAGACAGTCAGACAAAAATTGTAAAAAATGTTATTTTGGTGTATGTGTCGTATATTTATTCATATACATGTAGTAAAAACGGTTTTTTCAATATTACAAACAGACACTCCAATTTTATTATATATATAGATGTATAGATAAATTTCTTTTATAATATTAAAAGTAACGTTTTGTAGTTGCACAACTATTTATTAAATCTAAATATTAAGAAAAGTATATAAGTTATAAAACTAAATTGGTGGAAAACCTAAAAATGGAAGTCGAAAGAAACATATATATTTCTTGGATAAAGGCTAAAGTTTTCTTCGACATATTCGTAATATGGTACAGTAAGCAGGGCTGTCACTATATTTGACCCGAAATCATCGAATCTTGGTGATGCATATCTGGCGTCAGAGTAGGCACTGTGAAGCAAGTCAATTTTTAAATATTACAAGGTAGCAAATGCGCAAGCGGCCACCTGAAATCGCTGAAATAGCGAAGTGACCGCTGCCCATCGACATCGGCAATGGCAAATGCATTGCCCACTTGTACTCACCGGCGGAGAGAACGTATGCGTCCCTCTCCTCCGTTAAATCCACCTTCCTTACCTTTCCTAATAAGAAGAGGGTTGAAAGGGAATGAGCACTAATTTTAGGTTTTCGGACCGCACACTCATTAGTCGAAATGGTGAACATCACTTTCACTGTTTCTATTTTTTGTCAGCTAAGAGGTGTCTGAATGAGACGAATGAGTGACCCTTCTGGGATGGACAGGGTATATGGGCTATTCTCTCTTCTCATTGGAGATCGTCATTATTTTGTCGACCACTTCGATGCAATGGTCACGAAAGCAGCCAAAATGTTGGGCTTCTTGCGGCGTAACACAAAATGC
>JAAOEG020000029.1:1979486-1990534 GCA_011763625.2 Papilio bianor | reverse complement strand
GATATAATAAGGAGTAACTTAGGCTACGTTTATTTTAGAAAAAAAAAGCGCGGACGGAGTCGCGGGCGACTGCTAGTTTTATCTATATCTATACATATAATTAAATTGGTGTGTAATATTGAAATACCTGTTTTTTACTAAATGTATATGAATATATATAGGTACGGTACATACACCAAAATAACATTTTTTACAATTTTTGTCTGTCTGTCTGTTTGTTCCGGCTAATCTCTGAGATAGCTGGACCGATTTTAACAGGACTTTTTTTGGCAGGTAGCTGATGTAATAAGGAGTAACTTAGGCTACGTTTAAGAAAAAACGAGTTGCGAACGACAGCTAGTTATTGCATAAAAATTTATGATATTATCCCATCTTCACCCCATTGATTGAACAGTGGAGGCAACTATACAGGGGTGTACTGGCATTTTACGGGCTCGCCCGCTCGGCGCCTCGCTGACATTTCTACCAACAGACCTAATTCCAGTTAACCTACCGAAGATGGCTTTATTTAAGGGTGGCGGTTCATTAGGTATACAAAAGACAATATTATGGTCTTAATAAATATGAATCAAGACATCCATAGTTCAATTGTAGAATGTATGTAGTTTCATTTGAATATATGAGTGACAGTTGTGTAATATTTGTTGGTGTACTTTACGTCCGGTAGGGAGAACTAAACAATTTAATCTTAATCTTAATCTATATACATATAATAAAATTGGAGTGTCTGCTGTCTGTTTGTTCCGGCTAATCTCTGAAATGGCTGGACCGATTTTGACGGGACTTTTATTGGCAGGTAGCTGATGTAATAAGGAGTAACTTAGGCTACGTTTATTTTAGAAAAAAACTTTTATTTTATTTTTTTACTTTTACTTTTTACTTTTATTTTTTTTTCTGTAAGTGTTGCACGGATAAAAAGACTTCGATAGCTGAATGATATTAATTATTTAGACTTCAAATATGTTAGAAATAAAACAAAAGCACTGTTACACCAAGACAGAAATCATAATGATAAAATCAAAAGATGACACTAATCCTAACCGTAGTGTAGGATCGGCTTTATATAGATTCGTTTATAAAAGTTTATGAGACACCGCGCCGCCTTTGGTGACACAATTTAATGATGTATCCACGTAGTATGTTTTGATATCATTTAAATAGACATGACTAATTCTATTAACTTCGTAACTGCTTTTTAATGTGTTTAAAGAATAATATACACTGTGTTACAACAATATCATATTAACAATGTAGTAAAATATGTAAGAATAACAAGGAACAACTAGCAGAAACAAAATTGGGTGATTAAAACACACACTCAACAATTAACATTTTAACAGCGGCAAACAGCAACAATAACATAAGTTGCATATATCACCTGCTCGTCCGGTGTAATACCACGACAACACAAGACAGTCGTGAAGTGGAAGCAATTCCGTGTTTGGTCTGATGAGTGAGCGTTCCGGAAGCCTAATTTTACTGCTCATTACCTTCCCACCCTTTTCTAATAAGGTAAGGATGAAGGTCTTCTGTACTTCTCCTCCTACGATGATTGAAGCTAGGCAACGCATCTACAATTGCGAAGGTAGCCTCTTGCTCGTTATAATATAAAATAAAAAAAAGTCAACGACACATTACTTGAATACTTAATTAAGATTTACCTTGTGTAAGATATAATCAAGTGGTAAAATGTTAAAATTTACAAGAAACAACTGTTAACCTATAGGTTATCTTCGCGATCAACATGTTGCACCGAAAGTGAAAATACGATTCAAAATTCGAACACAGGTGTTATCGAAGGCGGCCATCTTGTCTGAGATATCATTAATTGAAATGTCATAAAACAGTCAATTGAGTGTAAGAACGAATTATTTTTATTTAAAATGGTATTTACACTTTTTAAATAACAATACGCAGAAACTTTCGTATGCGAATGTTAATTTTAAAGCTGTCACTTGTTAAATACGAAATGTAAGGAAATAAAAAAGTATATTTAACGAACAACCTGTAATTATTTTAGTTTTAAGGTTAATTGAGTTAGTTATTTCATACTATTCTAACACATTTTGCGGTCTTTCAATTTTTTTTGTGAATGGATAATCACTGTTTGCCTTGAAGAGGCATTCACAGCTTCATCGGGCTTGAAGTGGCCGAGCGCAGATGGCGCTTAGCCTAAACCTCGTTTAAGAGTAACTAAGCTCGAGGGCTGGCTCCCTTAGGAACCTCGACTCGGGCCGTTACTTCGTTATTATTACCGGATTGGAGGGGTCGTTCAAGTATTAGGTAACACTAAGGGGGGTCGGGGGGTTTTAGATGGTGATTAAGTCGTCAGCCTAATTATTATATCTACAATTACAACCACTGTCCACTGCGCATTATTTTTATAAAGGACCAGCTTTCGCCCGCGACTTTGTCCGCGCAGGAAAAAAAAACTTAGTAAAATTTACTATTATAAAATTTTCATTCATATGTAATCATATACAATATTACGTTTAGCTGTCATTCCTGTTTTGTTATTCCGTCAGATGCATTTTTGTAATACTACGTTTTATAGTGACTATGTTTATTTTTGACGAGACCGTAGAAAGTAGTAAAAAAAAAGTAGGGGGGTAAAAAGTATCCTATGTCCATCTCCTGGTTTTTAGCTACCTCTCCACTAAATTTCAGCCAAATCGGTACAGCCGTTCTTGGGTTATAAATAGTGTAACTAACACGACTTTCTTTTATAATATAGATTTGCATTTCTTTTCTTCTGCAATTAGAAAATGTGTTAAATTATACATTAACTGCACTTCGCATACGATGCTGAACAATTAGTATACCCCACGTCATTCCCCGCCTTATGTTTATGCTAAAACCCGATCGTTTACAGCGGCCGTCAATGTCCACACAAGCGACGAATGTTTACATTTTCTGATGTCAATATGTCAGTTTTGAGCGTGCCCTTTTTAACTTCGTCTGTCATTTTATTCCACTATTTGTATGTTTATTTCGTATTGACAATTGTTTTGTCACTATTGACTGAGTAAAGACGTGTTTTATTTTTATTTAAGTAATAAATTTACTATTTCACATTATTTCTTTTATTCTGTCATGTTTTACCTTGAAAAGCTTTATTTTTTTTATTTGCGTTCTTCCACATATTCTAATAATATTATAAATGCGAAAGGTAAGATGGATGAATGTTTGTTAGTTTGTAGCCTAAACGGCTGAACGGATCTTGATGAAATTTAGCATAAATGTAGAGACTAGTCTGGAACAAAGCATAGGCTATTTTGATCCCGGAAATAGTTACGGTTTTCGGAAATAGATACGTAGTTTTCTGTTATTAATATACTTACTTAATAAGTCCGCAACGGCTTAACATATGTTACTGATATTTTGTTCAGTTATATAACAAAGTCTGGAAGAACACATTGGATACTACGTTTTTTTTAATCCTATGCAAAAGGAGTCGCGGGCAGCAGCCATTTATTCATATTCAATTGAAATGGTAATTATGTACGCCATATTGTTTTTTTTTGTACATTTACAAAGAACGATAAAACGGAACGTTGACTTCGTATCGATGAAAAAGATTTTTCCAGACTCATTTAAAGCATAAAGGATTGTGTCATCCATTCATCGGATGACAATGATATATTTTTCTTTACTTCAACAATCACGTGTTATTACTTACTACTTATTGGTTACTTCAACAAACCATTCAAAATGTCATTGCCATTTTCCATTCAATGTATGAAAATGTCAACACATTTCAGCAACGTAATTGCAAATTTGTATTTTGGCAATATACAAATTTTATTTTACAATGTCTAAAATTTTACAATCGTCATTCTTTTTAAGAATAACCATGCTATTTAATTCTTAGTATTATAACTTCATATTGTCATCCAAACTTTATTTGTACACATGAATGGGCCGGCTCGCTCAGTGCAATACCACGAAAACACAGAAGACAGGCGTAAAGTGGAAGCTATTCCGCGTTTCGTCTGACGAGTAAGAGGTGCGGGAAGCCTAATTTTAGACTTCTTTCCTTTCCTACCCTTATTAGGATAGGATGGGAAAGAAAAGTGGACTTGTTGGAGGAAGATACGCAAATAAGAGGAAATATTCTCTTTCACTAAGTCTCCTCCTCCGTCGATTAAAGATAGGTAGCGCATCTGGAATTGCGGATGTCTGTGGGCAGCGGTCAATTCGTTATTCCAGCGATTTCAGGTGGCTGCTTGCCACCTTATGATATAAAAAAATATCACGACCCCACAGAAGACAGACTTGAAATGGCATCAAATCCGCGTTTCGTTTGATGAGTGTGCTTAATGAGGCCTTATTTTAGTCTTCTTTTTCATTCCAATGGCAAGGATAGAAAGAAGAAGTGGATTTGAAGGGGGATAGGATGCTCAGGTTTAGGATATTTTGTCTATGGATAGCGGTCGCTTCGTTATTTTTTCAAATTTCGGTGCCCTCTTACTCGTTTGTCACTTTATACTATTAAAAAAGCTGCTATACATTTTGATTCTTCTAATAACAGAATATGACACGAGACATACAATATTACAACTATGGATACATTTCAAAGTGAACCACTGTCACTCGTATCCTCGACAATAGAGAATTAACAGAACGTAACGTGCACCGGACAATACGTGACCAACAAAAGGGAACTGTGGCTACAATAGTCCTTCAATATACAAACACGTCGACACACGGACACGCATGGTAGCACGTACGCAATCAAACGCACGGACACAATGCTAATAATTATCGTAGTTCAATGACCTTAAGTAATTAGTTAGCCGAGATTAGTATAGTCCAAAGTACACAGTAACTATATTATATGGACTAGCTGTGACAAAAGACACGGTCCGCGCGGAATTTAAAAAAAAACTTAAAAAAAACTATAAATTCTTCCAGACTATGTTCTACATCAGTGGAAAATTTCATCCGTTAAGGCGTTATGGAGATACCTTATAACTAACATTCATATTGGCATTCGCATTTATAACATCAGTAAGAATATCCAAATACAGCCGTGAGCAAAAATAAAGGGTCGGTTACGAAAGTTTGAATATCTCGGAAGACAAAGACGCTAGCTAAATGTAATAAATTGTGCATGATAGACAATTAAATATCCTTAAAATAAATCTTCATTAATTTATTTATATTTCATTAAAAAAAAACATAAACTTAAACAAAAAAGGATATCTTACGTAAACTTGCATAATACAGTATTTTTCATTAAAATATCAGTTAGCTAGTCTTTATCTTCCGAGATATACAAACTTTCTTAACCGACTCTTTGCTCACCGGCTGTATATGAGTGGATTCCATATTCGTAAACTATTATTTAAATACGAAAGAGATTTCTTCAGATCGATTAGTATTCATCGATAACAAAAGTTCACATTTAAAATAAAAAGGCTCAGTATTTTGAACTTCGTTAATAATCGTAATTATTCTATTGCAAATCTAAGTATTTTTACTCGAAAAAACAATATTGGCATTTGTTCTATTTTGATTCAAACCATTATCATTGTTCGCTGTTATCGTGAGTAATAAAGCATATCAGTTGGCCGCTTTTCACTGAAGAATACAATTTTAATTTAATATTTACAGAAAATCAAGTAATTTAGCGAATTTTTTACAAATGTCCATTTTAAGATATGGTAACCTTTAAAATTACAAGCATGTGACTTTAATTCTTTGTTGAAAGCGTTTATTTTAGACATTTATTGAAAATAATTATGTAAGTTATAATGTGTAATTAAAGAAATCTAAGTGATTAAGTTTAATGATCGGACCCTATAGAGGTACATATATCTAGCCAAGAAATTGAAATCACGATTCTAGCAACACATTAACTTGGATTAAGTCTGAAGTTAACATAGAATACAGTTTTTTTATGTTTAAAAATAAATATAGTTTAAAATACACTCATTTTTACCCGCAAATAACATTGTATCTAAACAGCTACTCGTATTGGCTACTGGTTATAAGAAAAATTGCTGACTTCATATCTATACATATATTAAAATTGGAGTGTCTGTTTGTAATATTGAAATAACCGTCTTTTACTACATGTATATGAATATATATACGGTACTGTCTGTCTGTCTGTTTCTTCCGGCTAATCTCTGAAATTGCTGGACCGATTGTGACGGGACTTTTATTGGCAGGTAATTGATGTAATAAGGAGTAACTTAGGCTACGTTTGTTTTAGATTTTTTTTTATTTTAGAATAAGTACGCGCGGACGGAGTCGCGTGCGACAGCTAGTAAACAATAAGAACATACATACAACGCGAACGAAAATGTATTATTGTATTAAATTGAATAGATGGCACGAGTTGAAATATAATTCATACACCGCCACCTACGACGACGGCCATTTATGGCAGAAAGTGAAGCAAAGTTTAGTTACATTGCGACAGAAGCTTGTGGTCCAAGTTATGCCCTGAAGAGTTGTTGAAAAGCTCTTATATCATCGCTATGTAATATTTGTGGATGTGGGATGTTAAATGACCTACGTCACCATGTTTACTTCCCAGTAATATAAAAATATTAATATAAATATACTAGTTGTTTGGCTATAATTAATATCAGCAATACATATCTATTCTAATATTATAAAGAGGAAGATTTGATTGTTAGCCTTTCATCTGCTTCTCTTGCCACCAGAAAGCTATATTATCACTGAGTAACTTAGGCTATATTTTATTATGACTAGTGTTTAGGAATTATTAATAAACAGCCTATTTCTGAACCCCTGTATTAAAATTTTGCATATCCTTTGCCATCTGTGCGAAGCCGGGGCACGTATAATAGCTTTTTTGTAAATATATCATCAGCTCACTTTATGTCCCCACTGAGGGGTCGAAGCCTACCATAAGTTAGGAGTTACTAGGTCTTAGTCAACTAAGCTGGCCCAATGCGAGTTGGTTGACTTCACACATATCTTTGAATTTCTCCGCAGATATGTGCAGGTTGCATCACGATGTTTTCCTCCACCGTAAGATTGTTGGGTAAGTGTACATATATTCGAAAATCGAAAAACACATACATACCAATGTCTACCATGGCGGGATTCGAACCAGAACTTGTAGATTACAAGTCAAGTGCTTAGTCCCTGAGCCACCGAAGCTCTCTTGTAAATAAAGAACATAAAATCAACCGTGAATCGCTTTTTTCCTTTTGCTTGCAGCTTATTGGAAAGTAAGAGGGAGTCCCGGTGTCCGCAGGGCTTTTGTGTCCATATCTGCTCTCCACACGTCTCCACAATGAATAAGCGTGTAAATGCTAAACACGCCAAATATGGACAAACCCAGCACACTCTGTAGCGTCTGGGTAAACAAGGAAAGTTTATCATCTATAGAACACCCTTTATTATCCTAAAAGGGTACTGGAAGAGTAATATATTTATATTTTATTTTATATGATTCTAGATTTTCCTTATTCGGGAATTGTTTAGAACAATGCCTGCCGCCGAGTACCGTCACCGGACGTCTCGAGAGACCATCAGGCACCATCTACACCATCTCTATGGTTGGCAATCCACAGCCAAACGGTCTTCTCGAAATTTATTATTTCACACGAAAATGGTCTGTTTTCGGTGTTGTTTCCAAATCACAACGACTTGAGGTCCTTCAAGAAACTAGCGTATCACTAACTTAAAGGCCGGAAATGCATCTGCAGTTCCTCTGGTATTGCGGATGTCCATAGGCGTTCATGGTCACCTCGTTGTAAACGCTGCTCGTTTGCGCGCTTTTTTATATAAAAAGACAATACTACTTTCCACACGTGAGTTTTTGGTTCCTGAGTTTTTATCATATTTAGAAGGGTAACTCAAGCTGTCTCCTGGTTGGAAAACGAAGTGTTTTTTTATTTTAACATGGATCTTAAACTTCAGTTCGAAAACAGTAATATAATATAATAAATTGCTTCGTAAAAACTACTTATAAAATTAATTACTGCCACAATGAAATCGTATAAATATCGTTTCCGTAAAACGGAATGAAAAGAATAAAGATTTTTTTTTAATGTAATTGCATTTTAGTAGATCGAGACGATATATATTACAATGTGACGTTAATGAGGACAGGAGTGGAGTTTGTCCTTTTAAGTTCACAGAACAGTATTATCGCGGAAACACGTCTCGCCTGGCGCCATACTTATATAAACAAATGCATACAAACCTACATTCGGACCAAGGATTCATACGCGTGCATTTTACGACGCGTCATTTGACAAGTTTTTTTTCTTCATGTTTTATGGTAAAGTTTTAAAAAGAATACAGTTCTTTGTTTCTATTCGTCTGGGTTTTGTCGCGTCATTACTTTTTTATTTAAAAAACCAGAAACCCGAAACCATGAAATGAAAGTAAATAATAGCTATTTTGATCATTTGAAAAAATACATTTTAATAATATTATAAATGAAAAAATTTAGATGAATGGATGGATGTTTGTTTGAGTTTGTCACCTAAACTGCGGAATGTATCTCGATGAAATTTGACACATATGAAAAAGATAGGCTGAAATAATAAATATGCTACTTTTGTTCGCGGAAATAGTTACAGTTCCCGAGGGATACGTTAAATTTGTTATCTTCATATTTACTCGATAATTCCGTAAAGGTTTAACATATCTTACTGAAATTTAGCACAGATATAAAGAATAGTCTGGAAGAACACATAGGCTACTTAACAACTTTTTTCAAGCCGCACAGACTGAGTCGCGGACAAGTAAAAATACATAGATAAAGGTAAGTCATAAATATATTATCAATGGTTCGGTGATAAAAGAAAAATGGGTGTGTGGAAGTACGTAGAAAAAACAGTATCGAAAAGTAAATACTATTTAGCTTTATAAATTAATCATACAGAATTTCTTGTATTAAAATAATTGAAAAATAAATTCAAGACTTTTCTTATGGAGGCTCAAAAAGGAAAAAGATATTGAAATAGTATTTTTTTTCAGTCTCCAATGGAAATCTTATTCCTGTTTGTTTTTTTCTCTTTCTCTCAACTTTATTATGTGTCTTATTACCATTTATTATTATCATTTTTTTTTTACTTATTGTTTGTGTCCGGTGGCGGAATATACCTTTCTTATATGGTTCTTGCTTTACAAGTTTAAATGGAAAATATTAGCAATAATAATAATTTTTACCAACTTCTGTAACTGACGTATGAAGGACGCATAGGATTCTGCTGAAAATCAGTGTTTTTCCCCACTGGGTAATAAACAATAGCTGAGCAGAGGCTTTATCTTTTCAGTATTGCAATACTTCAATTTCTAAGTATCATTTGTGATATAAATATAATTTTTTATTTCTATTTTTTTTTATTTGCGATATTTCTTTTGTTTATATATTAGTTGTAAAACCTTTATACTATAGTATCTTAAGCGAGTAATCAGTAAGTGTTGTAATGTTTTTGAACAGATTAAATGTATTATTATTAAAATATGCAAAAGTATTTACTACTCTAAGTAAAGTCAGCTTCACTCTGCTTCAGTCAGCTTCAGTCAGTCAGACAATAAGCAATAAAAGTCAGCTGATACTTTGTTATGATATCTATCTCAATCTTAATCCTAATATAAAATTATAAATGCGAAAGTTTAGATGGATGGTTGTTAGAGTTTTTCGCCTAAACTGTTGACCGGATCTCGATGAAATTTGGCATAGATGTAGAGGATAGTCTGGAAGAACACATAAGCTACTTTTGATCTCGGTAATAGCTACGGTTCCCGAGGGATACGTAATTTTTTTACTTACATATTTATTGGATAATTCCGCAACGGTTCAACATATCTAAATGGAATTTAGCACAGATATAGATAGTCTTAACACATAGGATTGTAAGTTTTATTTTAATTCCGGGCGGAAGGAGTCGCAGGTAATAGCTAGTAAAGTTATAAAAATATTTATGTTCGACTACCTACAATATTACAAAAGACACGTATAAAATTATTCATCATAATAATGGTGCCACAATTGAATTGTCGTGTTGCATATTAAAATTATGATAGTTATTTTAATCTGACACGATTCAATACAAGTTGTACAACGTTTGCAGTGTGGGCTTACCTTTAATTTTAAATTACGGTACAATAATCGCCTATAAAAATGTGGATAAATATCAGAGTAAGGGATTCCGACAAGCCAATGAATTTTATCTTTTCATACAAAGAAACTTTTCCTTTATGTTTAAAAAGGATCGTTTATGGTATTATTGAGTAATACGAACGTTTTTTGCTACCTTTTAAGGTTCTATTTCGATACAATTGTTCATACGGCTACAAATATGGAAGCTTTACAGCTATAAAAGCAATGTAATATAACAATATATAACAATGCAAAGTCAATAATTCGGTAATAATAACGAAGTAAAGGAAGAGCGTCGGCGGCTCAGGAGCTAAGCACTTGACTTGTAATCTGCAGGTCCTGGTTCAAATCCCGTCATGTACCAATGTGTTTTTAGATTTTCTAACTTTACATGTACATGTACATGTACCCGACGTTCTTACGGTGAAGAAAAACATCGTGATGCAACCTGCACATATCTGCGAAGATATTTAATATGTGTGAAGACAACTAACCCGCACTGGGCCAGCGTGGTTGACTAAGGCCTAGTCAGCCCTTACTTAGGCTAGGCTCCGAGACCCTCAGTGGGGACGTAAATTGAGCTGATGATAACGGTGATGATGATGATGATAAAAGGCACAAACCGTAGCTCCTGAGTCTTCGAGTTACTCTTAAACAAGGTTTAGGCTAATCACCATCTGGGCTCGCCCACCTCAAACCCGCTTTAAATGCTTTTTCAAGGCAAACAGTGCTCATTCACGCAAAAATTCCATAGTCAATTTATTGTATTTTGTTTTTTGTTACTAGTCAAACAGTAGAACATGAAAGAGTTAATAATGACAAAAACAATTCTACAATTTTAAGTAATAAGAGTTCAGAGTACCATAAACAAACAGCTAATGTTACCTTAGATGGATATTTTTAACTGGTTTTATTAAAAAAATATGTTGATAATTTGAACAGCATA
>JAAOEG020000029.1:1657593-1671347 GCA_011763625.2 Papilio bianor | reverse complement strand
AGTATTTCTCCACTATTTAATGGATGTTATTATACATATAAACCTTCCTGTTTAATCACTCTATTTATTAAAAAAAACCACATCAAAATCCGTTGCGTAGTTTTAAAAATTTAAGCATACATAGGGATATAGGGACAGAAAAAGCGACTTTGTTTTATAATATGTAATAATATGTTTTAAAAATCATTTCCTTGTACAAATCATTAATAAGTTTTAATTTTACATTATGTTGTAAACTTTCTAACAAGGATTGGAGCGAGGACGTAGGTCCGAGTCGCCATTCCGAAACCAGTAAACATTGGATTTATAGAGACGTTTGCACTGCCCACGTAATTACGTCCACCGCAAACGACTTGATACAAAATAGTATAATGAAAAGATCATAGGAATGTTACATTTATGTAAAAATGGGCAAATTAAATAGTACAGGGAAATCGGTTTGAGATTATCGATCGGAGTTTACATGTACAAGGATAACGATGTTAAAATAAATGCTTATAGACTCTACGGATATTAAATATAAATAATCTTTAAATTCAATATAAAGAGCGACCTTTAGATACTAACAAGATTTTACGATGCTTTTAACTCGAGTCTATACCAATTTTATTGTTAACTAGCTGTCGCCCGCGACTCCGTCCGCGTGTTCTTTTTCTAAAATTAAAGATTCTTTCTAAAATAAACGTAGCTTAAGTTACTTCTTATTACATCAGCTACCTGCCAATAAAAGTCCCGTCATAATCGGTTAAGCCATTCGGAGATTAGCCGGAACAGACAGACAGACAGACAAAAATTGTAAAAAAAAATAATTTTAGTGTATGTACCGTATATTCGTATACATGTAATAAAAAACGGTTATTTCAGTATTACAAACAGACCCTCCAATTTTATTATATGTATAAATATATTTTGGTACGCATGACGAAAATTATCGCTTGCTACTTAAATATTAAGAATATAACAATGCGATTTATCACTGTATCAGCTTTATTGCGATTTTGCCAGCGCAGAATTAAAAAAACATTGCCTATTGGAGGCATATACCTGGAATAGTGTAGCTTCCCAATGGTGAAAGAATTCATCATATCGGTTCAGTACTTTCGGAGCCTATTCAATGCAAAAAATCATCTTCTTTACGACACCAACGTGCGCTTACTACACGTCCTTATTGAGTCGCTCGGAACCTACTCAAAATTAAGGATGTCGAGACTTAGTCAACCGCACTGGTCCAGTGCGGGCTAGTTGACTTCACACATATCTTTGAATTGCTTCGCAAATATATGCAGGTTGCAATACGATGTTTTCCTTCAATGTAAGAACCTCGGATAATTATATATCTACATATGAAATCGACAATCGAAAAATGCCTTGGAAAGAAGGGATTCGAATCCAGCACCTGCAGATTACAAGAGCTTAACCTCCGAGTCGCGAACGCTCTACCAACAAACTGCTCTGACACTGAAGCTGTAACAAGCCATCAAATGTTTATAAAATTAGTATAGGTAACAAAGTTTTATATTTTACAGAATATTTGAAATATAAAAAATACTATTCCTGAGTGAGGATCTCTTATTCATGGATTTATTAAACGGGCCTTAAAGTAATGTTTTTTTTTAATTTCCTTCTTGTCAAATTGATTAACAGTATGTGCCACAATCGTAATATGATAAATTGAAGAAAGCTTGTTTAACAGAGGCTCAGTAACATGGTTATATGGCGTCCTGTCTATCCGTATATCTAATGTTACGACACTTGATGAACACATCTGTCAAAGTATTGATTATATCTAACATGTAATTGAGTACGTTGTGGTATAACATATTATTCATTACTACATCAAAGATTACAAATATCATAGTGTTATATTTCGCAATCTCATTATATGAAGGAAATTAAAATTTTAAACAGAACACGTTGCTTGTACTTAATCAATAAATATTGTATAACTAGCTGTCACCCGCGACTTCGTCCGCGCGTTCTTTTTCTAAAATAAAATATTTTTTCTAAAATAAACATAGCCTAAGTTACTCCTTACTACATCAACTATCTGCCAATAATAGACTCGTCAAAATCGGTCCAGCCATTCCAGAGATTAGCCAGAACAAACAGACAGACAGACAAAAATTTATAAATAAATGTTATTTTGGTGTATGTACCGTATATATATTCATATACACGTAGTAAAATACGGTTATTTCAATGTTACAAACAGACACTCCAATTTTATTATATGTATACATAGATGTGTTATTCCAGACTATGTTCGATATCTATACATATAATAAAATTGGAGTGTCTGTTTGTAATATTTAAATAACCGTTTTTACTACATGTATATGAATATATAATATATACGGTACATAAACCAAAATATTTTTTTTTACAATTTTTGTCTGTCTGTCTGTCTGTTACCGCTAATCTCTGAAATGGCTGGACCGATTTTGACGAGACTTTATTTGGCAAATAGCTTATGTAATAAGGAGTATTAGGCTATGTTTATTTAAGAAAAAATCTTATATTTTAGAAAAAAAACGCGCGGGCGAAGTCGCGGGCGACAGCTAGTCTATGCTTAATTTCAGTAAGATATGTGTTCTTACTGACTATAATCTTTGCCAAATTTCATCGAGATCCGTTCAATGATTTAGGCGACAAACTCTAACAAACATCAATCTATCCATCATGTTAGTAATACTAATCGAATTGTAGTTATTTTGAAAGGTTACTATTGTTTGTCCACGCTAAAGAAATTAAAGAAAAATATCAACAAATTGTCAAGCTGATACGAACATATTTGTATATATGCCAAAACACTAGCTCTAATTCCAAATTGAAAAGACCAAAATGATTTAAAAAACTCAACAAAGTCAATAAAAGTAATACTCCAATGGGACTATACTTTTACAGTGAAGCAATAATCGCCACAACTCCCCACGGAGTTCATAACAGTCCGTGAATCGTAAACTAACGCAGTCCCATTTAACTTTGCGACGTTAACGCTAGTTCAAAAGTTTAATTTTTTTTTATCAGATTGCGGCTATCCTGAACATCGTTTGGCTTTTTAAAAGTCCTCTGTAACTTTTGACTTTCTTATAACGTGTTAGATGAAATAAAATGTTTAAGGATATTTTTGATGCTTTTATCTTTGGTTCTATGTGCACTTTAAACACACTTTTATTATTTATTTCTTTAGTCTTAATACTATATAAGTTTTCTTATGCTTCAAAGAAAAGTATTCATAAAAATGTACGCAGCATTTATTTTTTATATATTACAAGATGGCTAAACAACAAGCAGCTACCTAAAATCGCTGAATTGACGAAACAGGAGACGCGCTGAAAGAGAATATTTCCCTTTCCTATAAGAAATGGGTGGGAGAGGGAAGAGAACTAATAGGTCTCCGGAACGCACATTCATTAGACGAAAAGCCGAATTGCTTTTAATTCACGCCTGTCTTTTCTGGGGTCGTGGTATTGTGGTGGGTGAACCGGCAAATTCGTGCAACAGTTGTTCTTATTGCTGGTGTCTCCCACAGTTGAAATGAATGTGTGTGTGCCAGTGAAATAACTGTGCTATGTCTAAAAATAATTTCCTGAGATCTGGCATAAGTGTGACTTTTGTTAAAATGACAATTAAAAAAAATATCACACCAAAACAAAGGTCAAGCACTCTGGTACACTAACAAGTCAACTTTCCAACATACTTGGCGAAGCAACAATACAATCTTAATTAAAGTCAAGTCGGAAGTGTGAGAGAATGGCAAACATCTTTGACTATAGAGAAATGGACTAAGCAAAGAGCGGCTGCACAGTTGTAAATCAACTGTGATATATTTTATGAACTATGAGATAAAGAACACATAAGCAAGAAAATGCGGAACTTTACGTTTTTATTCGACAAAAGAGTATGGTTTTCACTGGTCTTGTCATTTAAAAGTCAAAGGTAAATATTATCGTCGCTCGTTATCATTGCGGTTTCACAGTAAAGTGGTGTAAGTAGAATGCATTGTGATCTGTCACGGTCCGGTTGTTGTTCCCGTGAGACTGATACGTACCATGAACATCTTCATTATACACTTGACGGTTAATTTACCTCGTTAGTACTCAACTAGTGATGAAGTTTGCGAACTTGAATTTGATTGCTATGCAGTTTTTGTTTTTAATATTACAGATGTCTGTTTTCATACAGTGAATGAACTTATCTGCGTATAAATTCAAGGATCAGTAAAGTAAAGTCAAGTTAACTGTAAAGTAAAAGTAAAGTCAACTGACCCGCACTGGGCCAGCGTGGTTGACTATGGCCTAGGCACTTTTAACTTGGTGTAGGCTCCGAGGCCCTCAGTTAGGACGTCTAGTGTACTGGTAATGATGAGGACGATTTTTTTACAACGAACCAATTATGTTTCGTATCTTAATTTTAAATATTGCTTTACATACATATGTTAGGAGATGTTTTTGACGATATTAAAATATTTAGATACAAGTTAAATGTATTCTGGATAAGATTCGGAATTCGGAAACGCTAAAAACTTGCTTTTCATACAATAAATCTGTAAAAGATTTGATATGCATACACACATATGGAATGCCTACAATTATCATTCAACAACATTTATTTTAAACTAGCCTTTGACTGTGACTTCGTCTAAACTTTAAAATGTATAATATTCGTAACTTTGTACGTAGACCTATATTCTATGTTATTTTATTAAAGCATCCGCATACAATAACGATTCTTGCGATACTAAAAACCCTGAAGCTATATTTAAAGACGGTTATAATTTTATAAACGAATGTAACAAATGAACTGGTTTATAATTTTCTATCGGCATTACTCTTACCTAATTCATCTTTAACTCAGATGAATTGCTCTCTTTCACTTTATAGAGGCGTGAAAATAAATAGAATCTTATTACAAATCCGGTGTCAAATATCAAAAATGTTTTTAAGTATTTTGAACTTTATTGCAACGGAATAAAGAATTACAGATACTCTACAGACGTAGTCAAAATCAGTCTCAAAGGTTAGATGATATCTGATTATTCAACAGCAAGGCGTTGTAATGAAATAATATTAAATTGAATAACTGACACTCTTGTACTACTGACTGGAATTGAGATGTTCACTCGACTAGATAACAGCGTGTTACGTCATCACAAAATATCTTGTTAATTGCGAATTTCAATCAGATAATGTAACACGAAATTTGGGCGTTAGGTTAGACGACCGAGTAATTTCGGGTAATTTCATAGTATGTAAGATACTACTCGGTCTGTGCAGAATTAGAAAAATTTTGCAAAAATTAATAGAGATTTTTCGAGCTGTTTTGGAGATGCCTTCTAACAAACATCCATCCATCCATCTTAACTTTCGCATTCATAGTATTAGTAAGACAATATATAGAAAATAGATGAATTTTTGTGGCTTACATTTTAATCCCTAGGACTTTTTGCTTATCACATCAACAGTTCTGTTTTTTATGTATTATACTCTTTGATTAACGATGTTCTCAAAGAATAAAAAAGTCCAAAATGAACTGGTTTCTTAGTAAATGTTGAGGTAATAGTTTCTGTGAATGACCTTAGCCTCACGGTAAGTCCACTGAGAACATTACGTAATGACGTCATCATCGAGGTGAACATTTGATGTCATCGAGATTTATTATACGAATTCCGTGTGCATTACTCTTACTAGTTCATTAGTATCCTGCCAAACGATTTCAAACTTTAAGAACAACGAATAAAATTCTTTTTACTTTTAAATAAATTAAATAGTTTTAAAGTATAGGCTTACTTGTCTCGGCTTCCTGTGCACAGAATTTCAAAAAAAAGAGAAAGAGTTGATGTTCTAAATGTGTGTATTAAACCGATCCCACGACAACCGTAAACATTACCAGGATTACTGGTCGTCTATGTTTTCTTTCTGACTATGTTTCATCTGTGCCAAATTTGATCCAGATGCGTTGAGCAGTTCCGGAGATACATTCTTACAAACTTTCATCCATCCATCGAAATATTTGTATTTATACTACGTGTATTAAGTTAAACCTTAGGGTAATTATTGATATTGGTTCACATTAAGCACTATGTTAATTACTGTAAAAAGATCGATAATCTTTAGCTTAAACATGATAATGCCATTACTAAAACATTATACACTATTTAATAGACATAATGGCTCTTTAAAATATCCAAAGAACGTATAGCTTCAGGCATATAGCCATTTTAGTCGTCTGAGACACTTTCAAGAAGTTTCAATAACACTTTCGAATTTTATAATTGTACAAAGTGCTTGACCATTATTTTATTATGGTCAAGCATATAGTATCTTCACAATTTGAATACACCCACATCACACCTAAACACATCTATCATATTTAAATTTTGAGGAAATGTCAAGAATCTAAATATGTATACATTATCAAAGGTTATAATATCGATGAATCTCCGTACGTTCATTTCGAGATCCCGAGACCCTCGCAGTTGCGTTTAAGGATGATCACTGAAGAGGTTTTAATGTTTTGTAAATAGAAATCTTACATAATCCTATCTTAACAGAGGTAGAGCCCGCTAAAACATCTTCGCACGAATGTGCCGGCTCTCTCGGTGCAATACCACGACCACACAGAAAACAGGCGTGAAGTGAAAGCAATTCCGCGTTTCGTTTGATGAGTGTGCGTTCCGGAGGCCTAATACTAGTCCTCTTCCCCTTCCCACCCTTTTCTTATAAGGAAAGGATGGGAAGGGGAAGTGGATTTCACGGAGGAGGGGGTGATAGGAAGAGGAAATATTCTCTTTCGGTGCATCTCCTCCTCCATCGATCAAAGGTAGGCAACGCATCTGCAATTGTAGACGTCTATGGGCAGCGGTCACTTCGCTATTTAGCTATTATAGGTGGCCACTTGCTCGTTTGCCACCTTGTAATATAAAAAAAATCTTTCTTCCGAAAGGTTCCGGCATCTTCAAGAAAGTTTGAATTTTTGGTACGTGGCAACACTAAGTACTAAAATCTAAATAAAAATAAAATTTAACAAAAAATACTTTATAATCCAAGTTTACGTAAGATATCCTTTTTCGTTTAAGTTTATTTTTTTAAATGAAATATAAATAAATCGATAAAAATATAATAACTTATTTGATTTTAAGGATATTTAATTGTCTATCTTCTTCTTGTCTTGTCTATCATCTTTATCTTCTGAGATATTCAGACTTTCTTAACCGACACTAAATTTTGCTTCCGGCTGTATAATGTCATCCCATAATAAAATTATTTTGTTTCTTTTAATGTTTTCTGTACATTTTGTAATACTGATTCTGTTCTAAGTGAAAAACTTAATCCAAAGTTAGTTATTTTAGCGCACCAACAGGCAAAAACCTGTTCAACGTGCGGTATGTCATCATGTGTTTTTATATGTTCATTTGGTTATTGAACTTTGTGTAGAAAGCAACAAAAAATATGTTCACAAATAGCAAGCAAATTAAATCATTTGCAACACAATTAGGTTACATTAAGTTTTTTTATGTTAACATTTGTTTTATAATTGATACAAAAAATAGATTTCTCAAACATTATCTCAGCTATAGTTTTTTTAAATACAAAGAGATTTTTCTTCATTTACTAATTTATCTTTTACCATTCCAATTCAAGCTGTAGGCTTTTGCTAAGATCACGGGGTCGTAGGCAATTAAGGTGCGGGACCTTGATCGCACAGGATTCCGGCAAGACGGCAACACGGGAATACTTCGGTCCCGTGTTGCTGTAAGAAAAAGTAAATGCTGTATAGGGCGTAAGCCAATTGCAGTGGGGCACCGGTGCGTTCCATTGGAGATCCCGGAGCACCACTCGTTGCACTAGAAGATGGCCACCGAGAGGTTTTAGTGAGTCTAACCTCACATAATCCTGCTACCCCGCCCCCCCCCCAGGACCTTCTTCAGGGAATCTTTTATTATTCCCTCGAAACCAAAAAAAATGATATGGCTTACCACAATAGTCTAATGGGATTCCAGCTTTCAGACACGTACTCGGAAATCCGTACCCTTAATCATTAGGCGTATAAAGTTATTTGTTATTAACTGTCAAAAGTACTAGTACCAGGTATACGTATTACAAAAAGTTACTACTCATAAACAACGTTATGGCATAATCGTAAACTTTGGCATCTATAGTAATCGTCAAAAATCTGACGTCATATCGCTGGCAACGGACATTCTTGTTTGATGTTATATGTTTGCAGGTAATTAAATGTACTAAGGTTATAACCGTAACTAACGTAATTATAGACATCTTTTGCCCGTGACTTCGTCTGCGCAGAATTAAAAATATATAGCCTATAGCATTCAAAGAGAGTGTATCTGTCTAACAGTGTTATAATTTTTCAAATCAGTTCAGTACTTTCGGAGTTTATTCGATTCAAACAACTCCTAAAAGGAAACCAAAAAATCGAGCTAAAAAAATCTCATTTATAAAGTATTTTAATCCTTTGGGTACATTTAACGAGTTAGACTAATCATCGATATGAATAACAAAAGTTCCAGATGACGAGCCTGACTCGTCTTTATTTTAACTTAATTAATTTAACTCGAATTTAATGTTACAGTAAAATTATATACGTTCAATGTGTTAAACAAATTCAAATAAATCGGTACTCAAAATAACATTGAATTCTTGTTTGAAATCTTTCATCTTACAATTTCCCAAGTCTACAAAAAATGTAAAAGTGAAAGAAAAATAAAGATTAATTTTTATTGCCATACCAAAACCTTAAACTTTAAACACATTATTATTTACATAATATGGATACTGTTACGTGAAATACCTGAAATACTTTAAATACTTCGTACTGTTTAATTTTTATAGGAAGTTATTCAATGTTTTGTATTACTCTCCATAACAAATTCATGCCATACTAACATTACGTTCGTTCCTTTAAATATTTTGATTGAAGGTTTGATAATCTGAAACATTAGTCTTGGTTATTTCTTGCTACTATTATTATATATTTACATAATCCTTTGCAAGTTTTAATAACAGACATTACAGCCCATAAACTGTGAGCTCTGAAAATATAATTAATACCTAACCCACTCTGCGCTTTGATTGAAAGCATTTTACCTACACTAATTACAATTGTGCTTTGTTTTTTATGGTGCATAGTGACAAACGCGTAAGTGGCCACCTTTCGCTAAAATAGCGAAGTGTCCGCTACCCATAGACATCCGCTATTGCAGATACCTTTAATTGAGACGCATGAAAATATTATATCGACCTTTAATATGCGTCCCCTCCTCCGTCAAATCCACTATCCCTTCCAATCCTTTCGTCATTTCGTAGGCAGGGAAATAAGATTACAATTAAGCCTCCGGCACCACACTCATCAGACGAAACGCGGAAATGCATCCACTTCATGCCTGTCTTCTGTGTGGTCGCGTCTACCGGGCGAGCAGGCTAATTCGTGCAATAGATGTTTTTGCTGGCGTCTACCAGAATATTGTTATTTAATTAACGCACTACTTGTAATATGTCTTTCAAAATTTAGAACATCTAGAGTGCCTACAAGGCCTTACTTCTCTAGATTCTATGTTAATGGAAATATTAAGTGACATGTATTTATCTCTCTGCAGAGTTTCCTGGCAGCGAATGCCAAATGCTGGTGGGCGGGCGCACTGGCGGCTGCGACCGCGGAGCTACGGTACGCGGGCTACGTGGCGCCCGGCGTGCTGCTCGTGGCCGGTGCGCCGCGAGCGCTTGAGACAGTCCGCGGGGCGTACTCGCGCTCTGTGCTCAAGCCGCCCCCGACGTATCTAATTTGTGGACTCGGTGAGTACAGATTATGTTAAAACTGTAGGATACCACAGATATAGCAACGTAAACTCTCTCACTTCTTCTACAACGTTACTGTGGATTTTTAAAGTCCAAATACTTGTATAAAATCATATTTTACTCTTTTTGAATAAAAAGAGAGAACAGTATGTTTAAGTAAAAGTGTTATGCCAGCGGAATTCGGTTGCATCTACACTGAACACTGGCCAATCCGCTAAGGGTGAGCCATAAATAACTTGTGAGGGTTAAATATACGCAAAACTATTTTAATTCGAATTATTTTTGTTTAGTTTGAAGAAATTTACCTTTTTTAAGGTTCAGCTGAATGTTTTTTCGCAATTTTTAATGAATTAACTATTTATTTATTTATTGAAAGTGTAATAATATAAATTAGTAGTAACTAGTCTAATGGTTATTGTGTAGACCTCGTTAAACGTGCAATGAACATTTAAAATGTCCAGTTTCTCATTTGTGATTGCTTAAAACCATAAATTACCCAATTTATCTGTCCGTGTTATAGAATGAGACTGATTTCTACCCACACATTATAAAGCTGGAGTTAGCTCCCGTATAACTTGAATTAATTCTACAAACGCTGTAATAAACTTGAAACTAGATTGCATCTGGTGCAATGTGATTTATCGTCAGCCAGTGTTCAGTAAAACGTTGAGGTTTTATATAATTGTGACGTGGTAACGGGTACCTTTGGAATTATTCAGAATAACGCGAACGCACAATCCTAAGATTATTACACTGAGTTATAACACTATAGCTAATCTTGGAATTTCATTGTTTGCAAAGCGGTGGAATATTTGTGTTTATTTATTACGTACAAATAGAGTAATCGCCTCTACCCTGTAGAGGGATAAGAAAATTTTAAAACTTCCATTTTCTGTTATCCTTCATCGATAAGCTTACATTTTCGTGAGTAAAGTACAGTTTTTAAAGATAGATAAAGAACACTATTAAACATACAACTACTACGGCATCCAAATTATATTATATTAGTTTTACAATTTTACAAATTATATTATATTTAAAAAGAGAAAATGAAGCTCTTTTAAAAACAAATAAAAAAGAAACTAATATACATAAGCATAGCTCTTTGTAGAATTTTCATTCAACAAAAAGTTATACTCACTGAAGCTTAAAGCTCGTAATTTCCGTTCTCGTAGCTAATCGCGGGAAAATTGTTTTTCCCATTAACGCCTACATATAGGTAAAAAAAACATTAACAGTTCCCACAATTTGCACACAATAACACAAGTAACATGCGATGCCCACGCGGCGGCTTGCTTTGTACCGGTGCGCCTACGAACGACCTTGCAAGGACACATTGAATAGTTACAACTTAGCTTTTAATCTAATATACATCTAATTGTCATAACTATAGAGACTAATTTTCATTATTTTATTTAAGTATTTTATTTATATGCATTATTTATATTTGAGGCATGATTTAAGAAACATTCCTGTGTATAATAATTCTTAAAGAATTTTAAATACGCCAAATTGCAAACCTTACAATAAATCACGGCTCTGAAGTTTGAAAAGGCATCGCAATAAATTTCATCGGACACGACATTCTGCTATAGAAATTTCATCACAGTACTGCAGCATTTTGTCAATAAGTTACCAATAACTACAATCGCAACTGAAAGACAGTCTCAAGAAAACTTCGTCAAGGGAAATATATATTTTTACTAATATTTATTTCCGCTACATTTATTAAGGTATTAAGAATTATGTAAAATGATGAATGATGAAAAATGTATGCAAGGAATCAGGGGATACGTTACAAAGTCAGAGCATTCATATTAAAAACCAATTAAATTAGGTTAAAATTTACATATTTTAATTTTAATAATATTATAAATGCGAAAGTTTAGATGGATGGATGTTTGTTAGTTTGTCGCCTAAACTACTGATCGGACCTCGATGAAATTTAGCATAGATGTAGAGGATAGTCTGGAAGAACATATAGGCTGCTTTTGATCCCAGAAAAAGTTTCAGTTCCCGAGGGATTCGTAGTTTTTTGTTATTTACATATTTACTCGATAATTCCTCAACAGATATAGAACAAAGTCTAGAATAGCGCATTGGATTCTATGTCTTGTTTTAATTACGCACACTCGGAGTCGCGGGCGACAGCTAGCTTTATTATAAATGCTTAGATAGATATATGGATATTTGTTTGAAAGTATCTCCAAAATTACTGAACAGATCTCGATAAACTTTGGCACACGTGTAGAACATAATCTAGAAAAACATCTCGGCTACTTGTTAAGTTTTTTTCATGCAGACGGAGTCGCGAGCAAAAGCTAGTAATGAACAAAATAGTCCCTTTAATTCGTTATAAAACAATTAATGCAAAAAGCAGGTGACTTTGAACATTTAGTAGTAATATTTATGTTAACGATTGATTCATGCAATAAAAGATCAATAAAATTTGTAATTTTTGTTAATTATTTTTTAACTTATATGAAACACATTACACAGTTATTAAGGTTATTGTATACTCAATATAAACGCTTATCAAACTAATTAAAATTAAGGTAAATAATTTTAAATGTACCGAATAAGTACAACTGCGCAATTCAATTATTAACCATATTTGTGATTATTTAACAATCAATCGCAATCAGGGCTCTTTGGCAAAGTCTAAATATTTGGTAATAAACCCAATTTTTTTTTTTTTTTTGCCAACATTATAAGCGATCTTGATATTATGAAACTATTACCTTCTCAAAGGTCGGCGAGGCCATATTTCTCTTTCCTTTCCCACCATATACTTATTAGGAAAGGAAAGGCAGGGGAAATAGATTTGACAGAAGTAAAGACGTATTGAAAGGGGAAATATTCTCTTTCTGTGCACCTCCTCCTTCGTTGGCAACGTATCTGCAATTGCGGAGGTCTATGGACAGCGGTCGTTTTGCTATTTTGGCAAAATTAGATAGCCGCTCGCCCGTTTGCCACCTTAAACTATAAAAAGTTTCTCTTTTACTGCGGATGTCCATGGGTTTCTTTTTAAACAAAAAGAAAATTACTTCCATTATTTTGTAGAAGATTTAATCCACATTTCAACACCGTAAAACAACAGATTTACAGTTTTACAATATGTACCATATTTGGGAACAGAGCATAAGAAATTTTATTAGAACTAAAAGTCAACATTCTTAACCCACCAACCCATTTTTAAAGTAAATTGCAACATCAACAATTGCAATTCACAAATGACATTTAAATATTTACACAATATCAGTAATCGTAATATTAAAAGATCGCACTTGAAGCACTTACATGTTTAACATGTGGATTGTATGAATGTATCAAATTCAGAACTGTGGCAACTTTGCTTAAGTGGGCACCATGTTTGGAAAGTCATGAAACTCTGCGATTGTTTTGTAATGTTACTTCATAATTACCAACTATGGATACAAATTGAATTAAATTGTAACCATAACTTACCATATTAGTATAAAAATCGTTTTGTGATCTTAATTAGTAGATTAGAAGGCGGTAAACGAGCAGCTGGCCTGGCCCACCGGAATTCGCGGAAATAGCGAAGCAACCACATTACCCACGATTGCAAATGCGTTACCTAGGTTTAATTGCCAGAAAAGGAGACTCAAAATCAGAAACAAATTGTTTCCTCTTCTCATAAGTTCCTTTGTCTGTCAAATCCACTATCCCATTCAGTCTATAAAAAGAAAAGTGGGAAGGGGAAGATGATTAAAATTAGGCCTCCGGCACACACACTCCTCAGAAGGAACGCGGACTGACTTCACGCCTTTCTTCTGTGTATTGTTAAAGTGAAACACAGAGATGTTAAAGTTGACTTTTTTTTTTATAATACAAGGTAGCAAACGAGCAAGCGGCCACCTAAAATCACTGAAATAGCGAAGTGACCGATGCCCATAGACATCCGCAATTGCAGAT
>JAAOEG020000029.1:1638548-1657493 GCA_011763625.2 Papilio bianor | reverse complement strand
TTCTGTGTGGTCGTGGTATTACACCGGGCGAGCCGGCCCATTCGTGCGAAGATGTTAAAGCGGGCTTTACCACTGTTAAAATTATTCATAAATAAACACACATTTTTACTTCCTTCAATTCGGAACCTTCCTTCGTCGATATATATATAACTAGTTGTGACATGACAATGTAAGACATATTTAAATTACCTGCCACGCTTGGTTTAACTTAACTACAAGTTTTCATAAAGGGTTCATTTTATAACCTATTAGTATAACTTGCTTTAAGGTAAGGGAAACCTGATTCATGGAGGTTTTATCTCTTCATTGTATGCAAGAGAATGTAACTAGATATCGATAGAAAGCTGATATTCATATTAAAGCTTTATTTAAAACAGTTAACCTTTATGTCAGTTTAAAAGTACATTCTTT
Source organism: Papilio bianor (assembly GCA_011763625.2). Lineage (NCBI taxonomy): Eukaryota > Metazoa > Arthropoda > Insecta > Lepidoptera > Papilionidae > Papilio > Papilio bianor. The sequence goes on along the minus strand of JAAOEG020000029.1, from coordinate 1,657,082 downwards.
AATCAGTTCTCTATAAGTCCCCACTGAGGGCTCGGAGTCTACCCTAAGTGGCTCAATTTAGTGCCGCATTAATTATATTCTACCTACAAAATAAACTATCCATTCATGCTTAGATCTATTTTTTTTATAGCAGAATTTATTCATTTTATTAATATTTCTTGTATGGTACAAGGCTAGATAAGGCTTGTTTTAGGTTGATCTATGGTTGGTTGGTATATGGTTTACGATTAGTCGTATGGCGATTGGAACATTCGACCACATGATGGGAAATCCTGTAGTATTAACCATTAGCTTATTGTGGCTTCAACGCTATATATATTTGATTACTTATAAACTAAAGTCAATAAATAATAATTAACTTTGACAAGAATACCAAACTTTAGAAATAAAAAGTAGAATTTAAAATGTATTCACTTAACAGCTTAGAGAAAAATTTGTAATACTAAAAGTATCTAAAACTAGCTTTTACTCAACAGCTTACCGCAATTACGTCTACGTTTAGTAAATGAAGCAATAATGATAATAGAAACGGCAGTGTAAATGATGTTCCACGTAACATCTCTGTATGCTTCCTAGCTGTGACTGGTTCACTGTGTTGCGTTACCGTACATCAATAAATTTAAAGCTATATCAGTCAATGTAACAAACACATGTTTCATTTTTTAACCCTTCAATCAAACTTGAAGATATAATAAGACAAACGTCCCAAAAGGAAATATACCATCTAGTTTGATGAATACTGAAGTATTAAGAGTAGACGAAAGCGACCAGTGTGTATACTACAGTCCAGATAGAGATCCGTGGTCTCTGCCTAACCTTCTATATTACAAGCGTGATTTATAAAGAAGAAGAAGATCAAGACATAAGAATCTTATCCTGAAAACAAGGTACTTAATAACACAGTAGCTAGACGTAGTAAATATGTGAATACGTTAGAAATCTCTGTAAATTTAGTTACAAATTGGTGGCTATCTGGCAACACTTTACGCGAATCAGTATGCATAGTTACTCAGCGGGAGGTAATGTCGGAGTTAAGTATTACCGCACGGGGCGCACCTCTTTCACCTACATCGTCTACGCAAATTACCTCTATGCCTTTTCGCGGTACGTAATGTTTTCAATTACATTTTGTCGTGTCCAGTCGGTTGTAGTTCGTTGAATAATCCATAAAACTGAAAATTGTTACACGACTACATACTTCTAATATTTTAAGTTAATTAGAATGCGGAAAACAGCTGTTAGTAGAGAAAAAAATCCATATATAAATTTGTTCGTGACTCCTTCACATTCTCCTTAAAAACAATAGATAAAAAATTGTCTTTCCAATGGTTTTGTTAATGTAATTTAGTACCCAATGCTATATAAACTAAAATAACAAAATTAATTTGTTTGTATTATCTACAATCAAAAGTCTACGTAATCGTATGTAATTACATATTTGGGATTGCTTAAAATCATCCACGTAAATATCGATAAAGCTAATCGATTCTCGCACAATAAACAATGATTACAAACGACATATCGATAATTGATCGGAAATTGTAACAATGCAGAAAGCGGTCGCGGTCCGTGCCGGTCTCGCAACGTGTTGTCTTTGTCAATGAGAAAACAATCATCGAATCGAATTAAGATCGATTATCCTATAAACAGGTGATACACAGTTTCAAAATATGTTATTTCATAGGATTGTGATAGTTGAAGTAAGAGAGGTTTATTTTAAAAATGAAAGTAGCAAACTAGCTGCACAAACATCGGGGTGAACATCCAGAATTCCAGAGGAACTGCAGATGCGTTGCCGGCCTTTGAAACGGCTCGATTCTTCATACTCGATTCTTGAAGGACTCTAAGTTGTAGCGGTTTAGAAACACCGCCGAGGACAGTCCATTCCACAACGCGGCTGTGCGAAGCAAAAAGTTACGCGAAAACCGTTGTGGATTGCTAGGCATCGAGATAGTGTGGATAAAATTCTTGACAAATATTTTAACACTTGGGTATTTCGTACATAAGGCAAAATAATATTGTATCCTTGCATCGCCAATATTGTGGTGCGCTCTGTACAAGAAACACAACTACATCTCAACTGCAACGATTTGATTAACCATCTTTAAAATAATAGCGTATACTCTCACGACCATATTGGAAAACAGGTAGCGACTGTATTTGGCAATGATTAAGCGTGCCTGTGGACGAATCTCTATGACATTGTATTGAAAAAGATACTGAATTGAAGTCGCATGCAGCGAAAATTTACATTGCCTTGTGTACGAATGCCTTAAGCATATTACATTTTAAAGTAATCCTAACATTTTTTTCTTTTTCCTTCTAAGTTTATAGATTGTAGAGATGACTGATTAATGTTCACAGTAAACATCAATTTACTAGCTAAGTTTAAGCTGAGCTACTCGTATTATATAAGAAAAAGTGTTCCAACATAGATATTTCAGAGCGTCGGTGGCTCAGGGGCTAAGTATTTGATTTGTAAGCTGCAGGTCCTGGTTCGAATCCCGCCATATACCAATGTGATTTTTGATTTTCGAATTTCATATGTATATTTATACGACGTTCCTACGGTGAAGGAAAACATCGTGATGCAACCTGCACATATCTGTGAAGAAATTCAAAGATGTGTGTGAAGTCAACCAACCCGAATTGGGCCAGCGTGGTTGACTAAGGCCTAGTCACCACTAACTTGGAGTAGGCTCCGAGCCCCTCAGTGGGGATGCAAAGTGAGCTGACGACGATGTACTAAAAAGTAATAATTGGAATGTAATAGTTGGATCAAGTTCCACCGTCAGCAACATAAACACGTGCCTGTTTATAAATAAAAGCATTCTTTATAATAAATATGGGTAAAATCATAGCTATGACCTCAATTACGATGCAGAGAACGTAGAGAACTATTTAAGAGAATCGTTTAACACACATTTCCTGGAAAACCTGTATTTACTAGTAAACGGCTTGTTGTTTATTTAATTGGTAACATTTGTATACAATAAGTTATATTCCAGATGGTTGAATAATAATAATATCTTGTTTCAAGTATTTAGTTAATTATTATCCATACAGTTAATTTTACTAATGCTGACATACAAAATTATAGATCGTAACTTGTAACTTAGCTCTACGTAATTCGTAAATTTCACTTAACTGTAATTTAAAAATAAATAATGTTCTCTTGTTAATTTTAGAATTAAAACTATTTAAACACTAGCGGTTGACCGCGCCTTCTCGCGCGTATTTAAATAAAAACATAGTAAGTAGCCTATACGAGTATGTTCTCCCAGACTATGTTCTCTGTGCCATTTCATCGAGATCCGTTAAGCAGTTTTGGAGATAAGTTCTAACAAACATACATCTATTCAACCGAACATTCGCGTTGAGATCATACACTGTTGGTTGATTTTGGTTTCCACATAATCATTTAAATGATTCAACAGCAAGTTACACTCATATAATTATTTGTTTAAATTTTAATTGATTTAAATGCTATCAAGGATGCTGCAAAAGAAACAGCAGCAGTAGTTAAAAAAAAATAATAAAAAAAACCAAGCATTCGCATTTATAATATTAGTATGATTTGTCTCGGAAATTTACTTTTATTAGTTACTATAACTTTTTTAGTAACGATATTTTTAATGATAACTCACGGACTACAGTGATACTTACGGTAAAAAAAATCCTATTTTTACATTTCATAACTAAAAAAATGTCCAAAATATTATAACACTTCCTTGTTTTAAATGTATCATGTTATTTTTGGTAAAACTTGATTTTTTTAATTGCAATAATTCAATGAGAAATCGCCGTGCGCTTTTACCTTAGGACCGGTCTCTTAACGACCTTCAGAGGCCTTGCGCCGGCCGCAGCGAGCACAAGAAATTTCTCCGCACATTCACTGGTTGCTAGACTACGCAGTGCTTACTGCTACTTATTTCAATTATAATTCGAATGCAGGACTCACGATTGTTCAAGGAAATCGTACGAGATTTTTGAAATAGCTTGAATACAATTTGCGCCGCTGTAATAAAGCAAGCGGAAACATATAATATTACTGAAGTCTTAAACCAATTTAGTGATGACTAGGCCTTAGTCAACCACGCTGGCCCAATGCGAGTTGCTTGACTTCACACACATCTTTGAGTTTCATCTCCGTCCGTCTTTTCTTCACCGTAAAAACGTCGGATTAATGAACATATGAAATTATAAATCGAAAAAGACATTGGTACATAGCGGGAATCGAAAAATCGACCTGCAGATTACAAGTCAAGATCTCAACCCCTCAGCTACCAATGATAGGGAGATATTATATAGGGTCATACAATTTTTTTTAAATTCGGTAACTTTGCGCAGAACTCTCTCTTTTAATAGAACCTTATACAAAGTACATACGTGACATTGTTGCGTCCGTAAAAGTTATTTTTTTGCATGAACAAATTCCGTACATCAAAGCGATTGTGTTCATTTTAAATTCTGTAAATACAGCCGTAAGCAAAAAGAAAGGGTTATTGAAGAAAGAAATGCGTGATAGACAATATAAATTTAATCGTCTATCATGCACAATTCATTTCAGTTAGCTAGCGTTTTTATCTTCCGAGATATTCGAACTTTCTTAACCGACCCTTAATTTTTAGTCACGGCTGTATTTCCTCTTTAATATTACAGTTGTAAATGTTATTGTTATACTATAATTTCAAAATTAATAAAACGATCTGGAAGTCTCTATTAATATGAATTCAAACTTTACTTTCCAATTCAACTTTCTAATAGCGATGTTGAAACGATTCCTTTATTAGTTTTTTTTTAATTACAGACATAATTACTGGAATAAAACAAACAACTCTCGCTACAGAGGATCCATTCAATCGAACCACTTTGCTAATAACAAAACAACGCATAGTGCTTAAATGCACAATTAAAACATAATGGAGATGCGTCTATATTTGTAGATATAACTAAACTTGATATGTAGAAAGATCGAAGTTATTAACACGTTTTCTATTTCGTTATTGCTTTTTGTATATCATATGTTTTTATTTCTATTGATGGTATATTTATTTTACGTTTGGATATATAATAGTAAAGATAAATTTTGATTATTCTGCACATTTTAAGACAGTACTTTAAACGTTTAGTGCGGGCATGGTTATATGTTTAAGAGAATAAGAAATAGAAGATCGACACATATTAAAAACTACCCTTTTTGCTCGGTCCGCGCTAAAATAAAATAAAAACTTAATTTGTAGCCTTTGTGTTCTTCCAGAGTTTTGTCTTTATATATATATAAAAAAAAAGATGTAAGGTGGCAAACGATCGGCCACTTATATTTGGCGATATAGATAAGCAATCGTTGCCCATAGAGATGCAGATGCGTTGCTTACCTTAAATCGACGGAGGAAGAGACACACAAATCGAGGATATTTCCCCTTCCTATGCGTCAGATTTTTCATCTAATACACTTCCCTCCATTTCCTTATAACAAGAGTGAGACGGCCCAGTCTTGCAAAAGATGTTATTGTTACTGGCACCACTTTCTATGTCAAATTTCATCATGATCTGTTGAACTATTCTGGAGATAACTTTTAACAAATATCCATTCTTTGAAAATTCGCATATATTAGTAAGATATTCCAATCTGTATCTTTATTATTTACTTGTTTGCGAAAAAAAATTAAAGTACCTAGATATGGTTTATGATTTTAAATGATAAATATTGTTTCAATGTTGTCAGTTACACTATGCCAAAGTAAAGTCGAGTACCATATTTAGCGCTGATCAACTCTTACTGTTGTAAGTAAATCAAAGCTCGCCTTTCTCCGCACTTTATATGGAAGTGACTTTTGATGTCCGCATTGCGGAAATTCATCACGAACTAAATGGACTTGAAATTATATTTAAATGTTTAACTATGTGAACAGTTGACAAGCGAGAGATCTGACGTTACTCAGAGTAATTAAATGTTCTCTAAACTAAGATTGAGTATCATTAATCTACACTAAGTTTACGACAGTGAATAAGATTCTTATTATAAATGTTATGCGGTATAATACCCTCATGAAAAATGCAACTAAAACATTATCCGCATACCAGAGTCGCGTTAGATTTTTAAATTTATACAGGCACTTGCATTCTGAACGCAAATTCCTGCTGCAATGTTATTAAAATAATTAGCGTCTTCATAAGTTCTAAAGCTTTCTTAGCTTACTCTAAATGTACTTAGTTATACTTATTACTTAATATAAATGCTAAAGTTTAGATGGATGGATGTTTATCGGAAGATATCCAGAACGACTGCATGCATTTGGATGAAATTTCATATGGTAATAGGGCACTGTCTGGAACACGTAGGATACTTATAATTTTTTTAAATAATGGAGTACTGAAAACTCAAGTTAAGACGCGAGTGAACCTTGTCAAAGGCCGGCAACGCATCTGCAGTTTCTCTGGTATTATGGATGGACGTCAATGATCACCTCGGTGTACTCGTTTGTCCCCGTTGTTCATAAAAAAAATCATAATACTTGTCTCACTTCGTGTAGGTTCTACACAATGTTTTCGTCTTCCTAATCATGTCATATTTACGCAATTATTCTTTCCAAATATAATTACTATGTTCTACATTAAATCTACTTATAAAATGTTTAACGTCATTAAAATTATCCAATAATCTTACTTCATAAGTATTTCATAAATCCAATCATTAGTACTGCCTTTGCATTAATATTTGGCAATAATCTCACAACAGAAATTCATTCGATGTCATTTATGTTCAAAACTCATCCATCAAATTCGGCACCTGAGACTCCAATAACTTAAATACCAACTAACTTTTACTATTTATCTTTATTACTATATATCTTAACACTAAAGAATAAGGTTCCAAAATTAAATAAAAATAAGATTTCAAATGATAAATAGTTTTTGGTAAATAAAAGTTTTAAGACAGTGGAAGTCTTGTCAATTTTATTACGCTAAAGATAGCATCTGAACGACTCCCGCGCAACAATAGTCACTCTTTGATCTTTGTAGATGCCGCCTGTCTATTTAAAGTTATGAAATGTAATCATTAGCAAAAAAATAAGAGAGAGATAAATTTGATATTTCAAAGTCTTTGGACTTTTAAAGACGTCTTTGAAGATATTGCATTAATATGACCACAAAGAAAATACTTGTCCAAAACTAAAATGAATAGCGCATAAAATTTATGTATTTTGAGACTAATTAAATACATATAAATTCTTTGTTCTTGTTTATACATCTTTAATATATATTTTAATATTAGTTACTCGCTTTATAAATATTTTACTAAATGTAAAGGAAAAACAGATTAATTGGACTTTTGTTAAGAGTATAAACTGGTAGATTACATGTGACAAAGGAGCTTATAAGGGCGTTTGTCGGCATTCTCATCTCTAATAGCGTAGATGTCTAAAATCAACATCACTTTACGTTCCGTTAATTAAATTACCTTGACAGAGATTAAAATAATCACAAAATATAGCCGGATGGGCAAGATATCAACAGATTGAGTTTTGAATGCGGGGAAGTCGGAAAAGAGGTTCACAACAAAATGGATCATTGCCGAATCCCCTAAACAAAAAGTAACCTGCCGTTAAAAGTTCTGACAGCAGTCTTGTCACCTTGACAGCCCTTAGTGTTGCCATCGTCAAAAACATTAAAGCTCTGCGACATATGTAACAACCGTCAGAAACAGATTAATATTTAATTATAACAAGTCTCCACTAATCATTTTTTTAATAATATCGATGTCCAAAAACGATCTGTAGTTGCCAAATATTAATCGACCTACCGGAAATTATGTCTCCGTGTTCGAAACTCGTGTGAACTTGCTCTCCAATCGTAGATGCGATATGTTCTCTATAAAAGAACAAGTAATGCACGTCATGAGAACAGCGAAAGTATTCTTAATGAGTTACACCTCGGGCGATTCGTACGCCAACTTCAAGCATCAAATTGGATCTCGTTCGACACACTCTTCCGACAGCGTCGCGCACAATCAAAAATCAAGCCTATCATCTATCATCAAGGTCGATTATCGATAGATAGTTTCATTCAGATATTATCATCGCTAACACCGGTAAATAGAGCATACTTTCGTATGCAAATGTTAGATTGTCGTTGATTATTTCGTACTGACAAGCAAATTAACCGATGCCTTTGTCTAGTTCGATGGTATTAGCTGTGATAGTAGATTGAGAGAGGCGATAAGGGGATAGGCAAGCCGTTCAATTAAACAACTCATTTGGTCATATGAATGAATTTACATGGTCGATATGACTCGTTACTTAATGTTAGTTAACTGGACGAAACTTTCTTTTAATCGAAGGCATTGTGTACGAAGCAACAAATACTTTCACATGTCTGCGAATCAAATTATTTGTATGTTTTCATTTGTTTAGGTAAAATTATAATCTAACCAAGTCCGTTAGATACATACGATACGATACATTTTTTATAACATAAGGCCGCAAACGAGTAAGAACCCACCTGAAATAGAGAAGCGACCGCTGCTCATAGACATCCGCAGTTGCAGGTGCGTTTCCTACCTGTAATCGACGGAGGAGGTGACGCACTTTCCCCTTTTGTATGCGTCTCTCCTGCATCCAATCCACTTCAATCATCTCTTATTAGAAAAGGGTATAATGGGAACGAGGACTAAAATTAGACCTCCGGAATACACACTTATCAGACGAATCATAGAATAAGATAGATAGAATCAGACTCAATCATGCAACAGGTGTCATTGTTGCTGGCGTCTACCACTATTGAAATTTGTGACGATACCAGTATTTAAAATATATAAATAGATAAACAGAAGTCAAAATGAATTTATTTTAACTAAATACAAAACCACGAGCAAATCAGACGAATGATCTATCAAGGCGTATGATCAATGTACTACAAGACTGTCATTTGTTCAGACGTTATTGATTTTGATAGAACCAGTGTTGCATGTTCATGGTGTCAATAAATGTCATCATAAGCTTGTAATGTTGTGACAGTACATCTGTCATTTGACAAGTTTACTGATCAGTAAAAGCATGGCAATAAATTTTGCACCTTAAAGTAATATAGCATTAAGTTTTTTTTCCCTGAATCAAACCGCAAACGGAGTATCTTATAAATGGATTAAAAGAGTACTTCTAAAACAAGTCGTAATTAATACGCATTGGTATAGTAAATTATAAATGAAAGCGAGAGCTATTCTATTTATCAGTAGCTTTTGCCCTCGACTTCGTACGCGCGCAATTAATAAAAAAAAGTAAAAAAGCCTAGCCTATGTTACTAAGTGATAATATATATTCTAATGGTGAAAGAATTGTTGAAATCGGCCCAGAAAAATTTAAGTAATTTCATTACATACAAAATATATATAATATATAAATATATAAATCTTTGCTCTTTATGATATTAGTACAGAGATTAGAGTAGGCTCCGAGCCCCTCAGTGGGGACGTATAGTGAACTGATGATGATAATTTAATTAAATTACACTTTTAAAACTGCTGCTTATACCATTCCAAGATATTAAATCAAAACTACAGTAAGTAATACTGTATATTGAAAGAGAAGAAAATCTGACGTAACGTCGTTTAGAAAAATTAACCCAGTCTCCGTGTAAGGTAGCACAAGTTGACAGAACAACCTAAACAAGCATTGCTCCTAAGAAAGCTCTGCTGTATATTTACAGTAACAAACATCTCGTTTGTCATACGCTTGTTTATGGGCTGTGTGTTCCGGACTTAAACAGGTTCCGCGGAGACATCCCGACACCGTTAGCATTGAATCGTTGACCCCCCGCATTGCTTTATCATTTACGTCACACGTAATTAATTAATTTTTAACCCATCTTTATCCACATGTAATTAATAACGATTTTTCTTGTTTTCTTAATATAAATATTAGCAGTTATTTACTAATCTTTGTGACCATTCTAACAAAGTATTAGGCTTGCGCTAGTATAACGACAATAGTCAGATGGATTCGAACTCTCGATCACGTTTAACAGTGATAGAGCCCGCTTTAACAACTTTGCACGAATGGGCCGGCTCGCCCGGGGCAATACCACGACCACACAGAAGACAGGCGTGAAGTGGAAGCTATTCCGCGTTTCGTCTGAAGAGTGTGGAGCTGGAGGCCTACTTTTAGTCTTATTTCCCTTCCCACCCTTTTCTTACAAGGAAAGGATGGGAAAGGGAAGTGGACTTGACGGAGGAGGATACGCATAGGAAGAGGAAATATTCTCTTTCAGTGCGTCTCCTCCTCCGTCGATTAAAGGTAGGCAACGCATCTGCAATTACGGGTGTCTATGGACAGCGGTCGCTTCGCTATTTCAGCGATTTCAGGTGGCCGCTTGCTCGTTTGCCACCTTGTAACATAAAAATAAAACGTAACCATAAATCCATACCCTTAGTATGCAAACAAAATATTTGATTCCAGGTTTTATTTTGATATCATTGAAGAAAAAGTCTAATTGTTTTATGCTTTCGACAGAAACAATTAAACACAATACAAATGTAATTAATGTAATTTTTTACATTGGTACAATCCGGCAATAAAATCTGTTGCACGAATTGGCCGGTTCGCTCGGTGCAATGCCACAACCACATAGAAGATAGGCATGAAATTAGAATAATTCCCTGTTTCGTGTGATGAATGTGCGTTCACTTTCTTTCCGTACGTCTTCTCATCGGTAGGCAACGCCTCCGCAACTGTCTATAGGCAGCGGTCACTTTGATATTTCTGCGAACTCAGCTGGCCGCTTGTTCGTTCGCCGCCTTCTAGTATAAAAAAAATAAGTTTAAAGAAAGGGCACATCTGTTAACAGTATATCTATATACATATAATAAAATTGGAGTGTCTGTTTGTAATTTTGAAATAACCTTTTTTACTACATGTATATGAATATATAATACAGTACCCATATACACCAAAATAGCATTTTTTACTATTTTTGTCTGTCTGTATGTCTTTCTGTTTGTTTGCAGCTAATCTCTGAAATGGCTGGATCGATTTTGTCGGGACTTTTATTGACAGGTATCTGATGTAATAAGGAGTAACTTAGGCTACGTTTATTTTAAAAAAGAACGCGGACGGAGTTTCGGGCGACAGCTAGTAATATATATAATATAGCATGCGGATTTATTTTAGTACAAACATCTAAAACAACAGGTCACTGACATTAATTCTGTCAATCTTTCATAAGAACAGCATCTAACAAAGGACTTGCAGTACACATAATGAGAAAAATCTTTTACAACCAAATTGCGGAACACGTAGCTAACGTTTCATTTTGTTTTTTTTTACGCTGAGAAATTAACAAGTATTGTCCATACAATTCTTGCATAGCCTGTGATTGTTCCTATATTGTTTCGCCACATAGTTTACCTTGAATTGTTTGTAAATAGCGACATTGTTTTGTTACATGTTTTGTTTTGTTATACAAAAAACAAGAAACTCACGCCCATAAGGCAAAGGTATAGACTACAGGTTAAACCGTACACTCAATAAAACGATTATTCGTTTTATAGAGTGTTATGTAAAACGTATGATCTGATTACTTTGAAGCTTGAAAATAGGAATAAGGATCGAAAATCTCGTCATGTCAGATAAAACATCGTCAGGAGACGAGTCTGAACCGTTTCCTTTTGTAACATTATCCCTTATAATTTTAGATCGATTCGTATGATGCGTCCGGTTGATTTATAGTTTATTTGTAGATGTCGCTAACGGTGCTCTCGCTGTCAATAATGAAATAGCTAAAATCAATACACGCACATACTTTTAAAGAAAGGAAAGATATTACTCTTAAAATGTGTAGACTTATTATCGTAGATAACTACTCGTAAGTATCGTCTTGACAGTTTTGAGTTAACTAGAGATTTAGAAAATCCAGTCTAGTTACAAAGTTCAAAAAACCATCAAATTATGTGTGTATTATGACCCAAATTGTTCTAACCAGAAATATTGAACGGCTTCGCTATCATACTGCACGGAAAGTAAAAGTTGGCTGCAAATAAAAAAAATGTTTTAATACTGGCCACAAAGAAATAATGAAGTTCGCGCCTAACAATGGCCTCCATGTTGCTCCACTTCTCATAAATGTGCAGTTTCTAATCCTAACAAGTATTCCATATTCAAAATTGTATTCTTTATTCAAAAATGCATCACATTGTTCGTTTAATTACTTTATTTAAATAGATGACATCAATTTACGATAAAATTAAAAACCTTCCCAATAAATAGGACGCTATAGACTTTTACCAATTAATCACGTGCTTTCAAATTAAATTTATTTACAAGTACTTTTACTTTGGCACCATTTCGTTGCTTGTGAGTTAAATTAATTAATCATTTCATTTACGTTGCAAATTTATTTTATTTACATTCTATTTCTAGTACAAATCCGCTATTATGTTTTCCTTTGAACTAATAACATATATGATTTAAATAATTTATTTAAATAAATAAATTAAACACGTGTATTTTTAAACCATCGAGGTGGTCAAAGTCTATTTATAATAAAAATTTAATGACTTCATTTGAGGTGTGCATTCTATTTTCAAATTAGACAACTTTCATCTGAATATAGACAGAAATATTGAATTTATATATTTTTTTTAAATCAACTTCAGACATCTTTTTAACGCACAAACACTATTGTATATTGTGATAGAAATGGTCCACTATTTAAAGAAACATTGACCTTGTCAATATCTCCGAATCGAAAGTAAAGCTATCTATAACGTAGGTCAAAGATCTGTCGTCCTCAAGCCGCCAATTGAACTCACGAATCACCATCACGAAGTCACCGTCACGTAGCGATCCTCAGCGATATTCTTGCTCGATTGCAGATTACCTCGAATAGCGTATTCCTGCCAGTCCCGTTTTGACAACAATGCCTATAAACTTTGAGCGTATCGAATTACACTGAATGATTTATATCTGTAATTTTAGAAGGCAATATAATATAGCGGTTAGAGTTCATGCTAGTACGGAACTTTTTTTTACAACAAAGTGTATGCTATGAGATTCAACGTTGTCACTTCTTTGCTTGCATGCGTCTACAAAAAGCGACATACCAATTGTTGCTTCCCACCTTGGCACAGTTGATTTAGAATAATATAGCTTGTCTGTATACCACGATAAGGACACTGTCGTGATACACAACCCCTCAACTCGAGTCTCGGAATACGTCTGACTCAACTGACACGGGGAGCAGGCGAGTGAGACTACCAAGATGGTCAGTTGACTAGTTGGACCACCACACCAATCGTTGTAGTTATACATGAATACCGATTTCGATTAATCTGATCTCATACATCACAAATTGTATGTATGGGACGAATAATGTCGCACAGTTTGCTCTGCATGACGTCACATTTTTACTTCACTCATCATCTTCCTAGCTTTATCCCACTCATGTGAGTTTAGAGCACTAGGTTTGATAAACCTTGTGTGACAAGCGAAGTTTTATTTTGGTTTTTATACTGGAAGCTCCACTTGGAAGAGAAATTAAAATTTAATATTCATTTTCAAAAATAAATTAAAACACGTGCTACTTCACTAGTTAATAAAAAAGTGTAGCGTTCAAGTGAGAACATTTTTTTTTTGTTATATCTAACAACCCATTAACTACATTATACCAGTGTTACTATTCTCATTTTAAGATTTATTATATCCCTGGGAATAAAATGTTTTATACCAATGACACTACAATTAAATGTAGAATATTAAATGACCTTTGTTCGCAAATTCTCATGAGAATTGGACCAGTTTTAATTGCTGCAAGGTAATACAAATCTTTTGGCAATCAGAAGTCGACCCATTGACACGATTGATATTAAAAATCCGCTAACATTCGTAAAAGTTGTCTTTTGTTTTCATTAAAGATACAGTTTTCGACAATTAAATGTTCGTATTTGTTAGCTCTCTCTTTTAGTAACGAGATGTTTGCACATGCTACATTGTGTTTGACAATTGCTTATATAAGCCGACCTCCTTGTATGAAATTTCACTTTCCTTGTAAACAATGTGGTTCCCATCTCATAATTAAGCGGTTAAAGGTCAGGTTGGAGCATCTAATGAGTTGTGCTACGATTCCAAGTCAATTTCTCTACCCCGAGGCGAATGTTCACAATAAATACATTTCTCTTTGCATTCTTTTAAGGCTGGGAAGTCTTTGTTGTGTCTCTTATATGTTTAGATATAAAACATTTTGTTCCCAACTTATCTTTTCCATCTTATTTCTACAATAAGGAAATATTAAGATAAAAATATCAAAGTTATATACATTTATATATAATATATATTATATTATATATAAATGTATATACGTATATATATATATATATATATATATATATATATATATATATATATATATATATATATACGTATGTTTTACGTATATAGTGACAGTGAAACATATGTACATGTGTAGGTGTAATATATCGATAAGGAATTTAAAAATAACTTGAACAGGATGGGCGTGATCACCTTTCGATAATAATTTAACACGGTTGCCAATCTGTCTACGAAATATCACAACTTTGGCAATGACCCTCTTTAGAATACTCGAGAAAGTACAGGTTTTGGTGATAGTAAATTATTTAAATTGTAAGTTATTAAATACCAAGTTTTTTTTAATTTGAATAAACGAATCTTAAACTTCCGTTCATTTAGTTTTTACGATGGTTAAGCCAACGCTTGTCCACTATCCCACCTTATGTTAAGTGGAGATTTGGTCAAAAGATGGTTTGCGAGAGCCTAGTAAATGACCATTCACTCTACTTATGAAGGTCCCGGCGTCATATTTGGACGAAAAATTTACTGGTAACTTGGATAGCTTAAGAAATTCTATAAAAGTAAGTTTTATCAAAGATAAAAATGTATAATACGCTTGTGTTTTTATTTCTTATAAAGATTTTCTGGTCACTCGGTCATCGACACTTTCTACGTTCTTATATTTTATGTATAACAACCTTTATTACTCATACGTGGTTATATTCTGGCGGATTTATGGTTTAGATATGTGAAACTGCTTCGTACTTCATGTCTACGTTACAAAGATTAGTCATAGAGTTCAACAATCGACAGAAAAAATCACCACAGCAAATTCAATTCTTGCATGATATGTGTAAAATTGATTTTCTTACAAGAGAATCAAAATTTCCAATTCTTACATCTTTTTATTAACTACTAGCTGTCGCCCGCGACTCCGTCCGCGCGTTCTAAAATGAAAGATTTTTTTCTAAGATAAACGTAGCCTCAGTTACTCCTTATTACATCAGCTATCTGCCAATAAAAGACCCGTCAAAATCGGTCCAGCTATTTCAGAGATTAGCCGGAACAAACAGACGGACAGACAGAAGACATTCCAATTTTATGTACGTATAGATGTATGCAGATTGTTTATTGTATTTTCTTGTACTTGCATATTTAAAATCGATTCGTTAAGTCATGACAAATTACTAAACACTAATAAGGGTGGTGCATCGACCAGAAGTGGATTAACCTTCCCAGTACTTAATAGATCAATTTAAAATATGGCCTGTCGCTCTAAAATTTATTTAAATGTTTGTAACATGAACAAATACAGCGTGATTTCATTCAAACATAATATTCATTCACTTTTAAATTATGATTAATATTCTTGGCTGGTAATATTCGACCTCATTTTCAAGTAGCGAGGTGTGTGAAGTGACATGACCTTCGCCTTTACCTATTTAGGACTTGTTTCAAGAGATAATACAGAGCCACTTAATAATTTATTCCGTAAACTTAACATAGAGTTTACGACTACATCAAAGTATTAGAAGAAGTATTGGAAATTAGTTTTTGTCCGCAACTTCGTCCGCGTAGATCTAAAAAATAAGAATAAAAAAGGTGTCTGTAATATCCAGGGATAGAGTATATTTCCAACAGCGAATGATTCTTTCAAATCGGTGCAGTAGTTTCGGAACCTGTTCGATGCAAACAAGAAACAATGAAATCTTTCTTCAAAATCTTTCTTTATCTTAATCTCAATTCTAATAATATTATAAATACGAAAATTTTAATGTATCGATGGATGGATGTTTATTAGAGTTTGTCTGCTAAACGGCTGAACGGATCTCGTTGAATTTTGGCATAGATGTAGACGATAGTCTGGAGGAACACATAGGCTACTTTTAATCTCGGAAATAGTTACGGTTACCGAGGGATACGTAGTGTTTTCTTATTTACTCGATAATTTCGCAACGGTTCAACATATCTTACTGATAATTTGCATAGATATAGTCTGGAGTAACACATAGGATACTAAGTTTTATTTTAAATACGCACGGACGGAGTCGCGGGCAGCTATTAATAGTATAGATATAGACTGGTCATAAAAACAATCTACGCCTTAGAAGAAAGAAAATATCTTTCATTACTAGCTTGACTTTAATGTATTAGATATCTTGACAATCACTTCTAATTAAATTAAATGAGATCATGTTCTTTGAAACGGTTAAAAACCTGTGTATCACTCACACCCATTTTACCCACGTGCGTTGCTTTCTCTATGATAAAAACGAGAAAAAATTATAAGTCACCGCCTCCGACAAAGAAACGCGTAGGTTTGTGAGCTTTTACTTTCCCAAACACTGGTATTGTATGTTTTTGCCTAATGTGTGGCTATTTTGCATTATACTTGAAACCTACGCATGTGTTTAATACGTTTCGTAACAACTTATCTATATATGCAAATTTTTATTGACTTTTAAAACAGATATATTTGAAACGGTTAATCCTATTAAAGAATATTGATTTAGTGATGTCTTTCCTTCTACAGTTATATTGTTTAATATATAGCATCACTTTGTGTAGGATATGTTGCTGTTTAAGTATTTTTTTTTAATTTAAAAAGGGGGTTTTATTGCGACGACGACCACACCAATCCATAAGTCATGTTATTATCTAGCTTACATCTAATTATCTTACTTTATTCTAAAGGAAATATTGACCAACTTAAATACTAGCCTCGTCTGCAGATAGGTATGCTAGGATAGTGTTTAGCTAACCAATATTCATTCCAAAACATTTAGAATAACTAATACATATGCTAAAATTGTAGTGTCTGTTTATAATATTGAAATAACCGTTCTTTTACTACATGTACATGAATATAGATACGGCACAGACATCAAAATTACATTTTTTATAACTTTTATCTGTCTGTCTGTTTGTTCCGGCTAATCTCTGAAATGGCTGGACCGATTTTGATGGGACTTTTATTGGCAGGTAGCTGATGCAATAAGGAGTAACTTAGTAACTTCGTTTATTTTAGTAAAAATCTTTTTTTTTTAGAAAAAGAATGCGCGGACGGAATCGCGGGCGACAGCTAGTTAAGTCCAAAACTTTCAATCCGAACACACTGCAATACTACAAAATTTTGAAACAAAACAGTATTTTTAAGGATAATTAGGCAAATGAATGACCTTGATATTTATTTAATCAAGTAGGGAATTTAATTCTTTAACTACGTGTTCTAATACGTAACTTAAGATGTTCCGTCGTACAATCAATTAAACATAGTAATTGTTCAAAGGTCGACTGTCGACTTATTATTGCCATTGCCCACACACTTGATTGCAGGATGCTTGCAATTTTCATAACGCCCTTTAAAGACAAGAATCTTATTGTTAGTAAAACATTTACAACGAACATAAACAACAATTCATTTTTAAATAACCACAAAACCTAGTCTTGAGTATTATCTATATATATTATATATATAATATATATAACTAGCTGTCGCCCGCTACTCCGTCCGCGCTTTTTTCGTTCTAAAAATAAAACATTTTTTTCTAAAATAAACGTAGCCTAAGTTACTCCTTATTACATCAGCTACCTATCAATAAAAGTCCCGTCAAAATCGGTCCAGCCAATCCAGAGATACAAACAGAGCGACAGACAAAAATTGTAAAAAATGCTATTTTGGTGTTAGTACCGTATATATTTTGGTATACATGTAGAAAAATACGGTTATTTCAATACTACAAACAGACACTCCAATTTTATTATATGTATGTATAGATAAAGTCGTGTTAGTTGCACTACTTATAACCCAAGAACGGCTGTAGCGATTTGGGTGAAATTAAGCGGAGAGGTAGCTTAGAACCAGGAGACGGACATAGGATACTTTTTACCTTTATCCTTTCGACCACGTTCCCGGGTCACGTGACATGAAACGTCAAAATGAATACAATTCGGAATAAAACGTGGTATAACAAAAACGCATCTGACATGAAATAACAAAACGCAAATGACAACCGAACGTAATTTTGTCTATGGTTAAGTATGATTGAAAATTTTATAATAATAAGTTTTGTCAGAAATCAATAATTAGTGATAATCGTAGTAAGATTCTATTTATTTTCGCGCGGACAAAGTCGCGTGAAAAAGCTAGTATGAAATACAATAAAAATTTAATGACCTGTATAATTCATTCTACTGAAAAATTACATCGATTATTGACAAAAAATGATAC
>JAAOEG020000029.1:1419759-1430222 GCA_011763625.2 Papilio bianor | reverse complement strand
AAAGATGTGTGTGAAGTCAACCAACCCGCATTGGGCCAGCGTGGTTGACTAAGGCCTAGTCACCCCTAACTTAGGCTAGGCTCCGAGCCCCTCGGTGGGGACGTATATTGAGCTGATGGTATATTGTTTACTCAATGCTCTATTATTCGCATTAAACTCTATTTAGTGACGTAACGCTTACCAAAATTAACAAACGAATTAATTTCAAATAAGTAACGCAAACATTTTTTACATTTTAAGGTGTCAAACAACCAATCTGAAATCATTGAAATAGTGAAATGTCCATAGACATGCGCAATTTCAGATGCGTTTGCCTACCTTTAATCGACTGAGCAGATGACAAATTGAAAATGTTTCCTCTTCCTATACGTCTTCCCCTCCTTCAAATCCACTTCCCCATCAAACGCGCACTCATAAGACGAAACGTAGAATTGCTTTCACTTCGCGCCTGTCTTCTGAGTGGTCGTTCAACAGATATTGTTGTTGCTCGAGACTAGCACTGTTAATTGCAGACTGTCAGTAGTCAACTGTTAGTTTATATCTTGTAGACTTGTTATCTTGTAGACTACCAGTATCTTTACTGGTTTTTACAGACAAATTTTTTGAATGTCCGCTTACAGATATATTCAAATCTTTTTGTTTCTTATTAAAATAGCATTCCTTTTTTAAATTTATTATAATTAGCACATTAATCATACATTCTATACAAATTATCTTTAGACAATAAAAATTAAATGTAGGAGCGGTTGTACGAAGTTGGACAAAGGCGTGTGTACACAACAGGCTAAGTTAGAGCGGCACAATGGGCCTTTTGTTTACGATTAATGGACGACCTTTGTAGAGGCCTGAATTTTGACTTATTGTTTTAAGTGAACGCGTGGGAGTGTGTACCCGCCTTGAGATGTTTTATACGTCAAATTAAAATATTGCAATAAGAAAGCTGGCGCTGAAACTAGTTCACTTTTGTATTGAAGCGAAGCTTTTATTTTTGTTCTGGGCGTTCGTTGCACGGGCACTCAATTCGTGAAAAACATCTGATTTACTACAGTTACCCGTTATTGATAACGTAGTAATTTTCAATAACAGTAATTCAGTAACATAATCCAGTAATTATTATAATGTCGATTAATATAATTGAAGCTATAAATATAAGAAATTTCTGGAAATATATTGTATAGAGCTAGAGACTACGATACAAAGTGTTATTAATATTTTTTAACTCAAGGAAGCATGAGTGTGTCTTGTGTTCAACCCAGTATGTACTCGTAAGTGAAGCGTCTCCTCCGTCGATTAAAGGTAGGCATCGCATCTGCAATTCCGGATGTCTATGGGTCGCGGTCACTTCCCTATTTAAGTGATTATAGGTGGCCCCTATCTCATTTGTCACCTTGTACTATAAAAAAAAATATTGTACACTCAACTTAACTTTGTATTTCTGAACAAAAAATATATTATTGGGACTATTCTCTTACTACCAGCAGTCGACTATAATGCATTCACTTATAAATTCCGTTATCGCTTTAATAATATATACTCCATAAAATATCCAAAGCATTCAAATATATTATACTTCAAATTTAGGATCCTAAAAACCATTCAAGATATTAATGATATTACAAAGAATAAGTTGAATGTGTATTGGGATTCATTGATGCGGAAAATATTTATCATGCAGCTGCGCATCCGTAATATTATAAATATCAAGTTACGCACACGCAATTCTTATTTATAATAAATTTATAACAGGATTAAAGAAAAGTTACCTGAGCGAATAATAATTTCTTCTTCTAATGCCTCTCCATTACTGGCCGTCAGCTGACTGAACCTATCGCTGTCATGTGTCAAGCGAAAAAGATGTTCAACGCTGGCAATAGCTGTCCACTCCCAGATGTTCCTCAATGGCGATTTTCTCTTCCAACGGGTCTTTTGCCTGCGATTTTGCTTATCATTATGAGTTCAAAAAGCTTATATCTTTCGTGTCGCAAGATATGGCCCAAACATAATGAAGAATAATTTTGAAATAGTATTTTAATTTTACTCTAAAAATCTTTAATTTTTGATCCAAGTTATGTTACCAATTTTTGGTCGTGTCTTCGAGAAATAATAATGTAGTAACAAGTATAGCCTATTTTACTCAATGACAATGTAGCTTTCTAATGGTGAAAGAAACTTTTTCTCAAAGGTCGGAAACGCATCTGTGGTTCCTATGGTGTTGCAGATGTCCATGGGCGTCTTGACCATCTTGGTGTTCTCGCCGGTCGTTTACCCTATTTTCTTATATAAAAAAATTGCCATCGGCTCAGTACTTTTTGAGTTTGTTATTATAGTTACACACAAACATACAAATCTGTCCTGTTTATAATAGTAAAGAATTATATTTCCATATCATTACTAACATTCATTTCTAAGTAAAAGTCGTTACTTTCTTATAATTTTAATATTTAAAGATCTTTTTTCAACTCAAATAACACATAATAGATGCATTTCCTGTAATAACGAACAGAATTACAAGGCACGTAATTTTAAAATGTCTATTATCAATTTCATAATTATATGAGATGCGAACACAGCTCAGTTTATATTGGTCAACAGTACTAACACTAGGTATGAACAGATTTTACTTCTTATCGATAAAATTTTTAAAAACTCGAAAATCTTTACAAAGTACTTTTTGCATTTAATCTAATATAGTGCTATCAGAATTTCCTTTCTGAAGAACCGAAAAGTTTTGTTAATTTCAATATTTCCTTTTGAATTGAATAAATTAATTTCTCTAAGATATCAAAAAAATCTAATATTCACATATCCAACTAAAGTTAAAGTACAATGTAATATAAAATAAAATTTAAAAAAAACAATTAATCCTTATATCATATCACGTAATCATATCACATATATAAGATAATTGTGAATTAAAAAAGGGAACACATTACAAGGAGCGTTGCAATGCTGATCGGACAGGGTTCTCGCTCAGCTTTGTATGCTGGGTGCTCACCGGAGTACCATACGCTGATCTTCCGCGAAATCATCAACATCCGCAAGCCAGTAGCAGTGGCCAATAAATATATATATATATATATATATATATATATATATATATATATATTTATATTTTAGTAAATAGTAGTAACAGGAACAGTGTCTCAATCATATTTATAAATATATCTCATATGTATAATATATATAATCATACTTATAAATATACAAATATCGTTATACTATCGATATTTGTATATTTATAAGGACATCACTAAAACGAATATGGCATTGAGATGGCCAGTATTATTGTTAACATTGTACGGCTCGATTACTCGCAGCAATCATTCGAATTGTTTGTCACTAACGCCTATCAAAACTATTGTTTTGAACAAGTAAGTAATGGTGTCCATTCGTTTTAAGTCCGTTCAAGTTTTATTACAGAAAAATGTAACGCCATGGAACAAAGCTATATCATCTTATCAGGTGTATCATGAATATTTATTTATTTGAAGAGTGCCAAGAAACTAATGGTTAAGGGTACCGATTACTGACCACGTGGTCGAGATTTCGAATCCCATTCGAATATTATCGTAAACAATATCCTAGGATAAGTCTAGAGCTTATTTGGAATGGTAGTAGTATTAACAAAAATAGTAATAGAATATACAAAGAAAAAAAATAACAATATAATATGTGTGCTATGTATTCAAATCAGTATCCGTGTTTACTGCACGCATGATAATTACGGAGCGCTTCCCGGTGAAGAACCTTGACGGTGCCCTTGGGAGATCTTTAATTTGTAACATACATGGCGGCCATGTTTAATTTTTAGTTGTTAACCTTGTTA
The DNA here is from genome assembly GCA_011763625.2 of Papilio bianor. Taxonomy (NCBI): domain Eukaryota; kingdom Metazoa; phylum Arthropoda; class Insecta; order Lepidoptera; family Papilionidae; genus Papilio; species Papilio bianor. The sequence goes on along the minus strand of JAAOEG020000029.1, from coordinate 1,426,396 downwards.
CATAAATGAAATGTTGATTACATGCACAACTTGTATATATTTGTTAGAAATAAAACAGATTTGTGGAAAAATATATTGATTTATGTTGGAATATATTTTACGAAACATTTTGGAACGTGTTTAAGTAATTCTGTAATTGTCGAGTATTAGAGAGTTTCTTGGTTGTTGCAGAGCTACCGCGGTCGCAAGCCTCTGGGAGGCAGCGTGGTCCCTGTGCCCGGCGTGGCCGGCCTCAGCCCCGGCGTGCCGGCGGCCGCGTCTCCCGCACCCGCACCGCACACCCCCGCCGCGCCGAGCCCAGCTCCAGCCGCAACACCCGCCATGAAGCAGGACCATCCCAGCCAACCAATGGTAAATAATCAAATCCATACCTTTAATCTGCTCAAAGTTTTGACAGAATCAGGACAAGAAAACTGTCATGCCATGTTGCTTTTTTTTTAGATTAACTTAGATATTTTAGTTAAATAATTATATTTATATATTTAACTCTATCAAACAATCCACTTTCTTGTAATGAGTCAAAGAATAATTAGAAGATTAACCGATTAGCGGGGAATAAGAAGGTTAATAAGAATAAAGGATTATCTTGTAAGGAACTTAATCCGCTTTCCGTTAAGGCCCCTTGTTACCGTTTAATTTATGTTTATTGTTTTTATTACTTTGCTAGTTAAATAAAACAAAGCTTATAAACTTTATTAGCTGAATTAAAAAATAAATATCTTTAAAAAATCGTCTTTAAAGTTATATTTATATAGATATAAATATACTTGTACTTGATAAATATAAATTACAATATGTCATGAATGATAAAATTGTCAATCGTAGTTTCCTTCAAGACCGACGATATTACAAATAATTTGCAGATGTTTATGAACGGATGTAATAACTCAATATACGATAACACGAGGTCCTGACCGAGGAATACAATGTCGATATTCTTAGACCCTTTTGTAGTGACTCATTATGAGTGAATTCTTAAAAATGAAAAAGACAATTGTAACTAAAAATGCAAACCAGATAACAATTTTTGGCTTTTTATTTTTCATGTCAACGTCTCATTCAAATGCCGCTTACTTAGTTAGTACTATTATTAATTAGTACTAGTATTGTAATGATATCATTAATCATTATAATTTACTTATGAAGTAAAATGTTACATTTCTATTACACGATTCCATCCAAAAGCAATTAAGTTTACAGCTTTCTCGATAGACGGCAAGTTAATTGAATTGAGAATTAAATTCTTGTAGATAAATAAAACGCGACGTCTACTCTGAACTTGATAAATTTATTTATCTTCACCATATTACGTTGTTGCTCAAAATAAAATATTACCGAGAGACGGTTTTCATAATTATAATGGAGTTTTCTCTGTTTAATTGTGTTTGTTTCTTAACGGAATCAACTTTGATGCCGCCCGGCGTCGCCTAATTTGTTTCCTTACAAAATAAAACGTATTGTTGTTTACAAAATTAAATATATTCCTTTCAAATTCACCACCACCACCACTCGGCTCGGAGCCTACCCTATATTACGGGTAACGATGGTGTCAACCAATCTGGCCCATTGCGGGTGGTCGACTTCACACATATCTTTGAATGTTTTCCTTCACCGTAAGAACATCGGATAAATGTACATATGAAATTAGATCATTTTGGAGATTCGAACCCGGGACCTACAGTTTACAAGGCAAGAGCTTAACCCTTGAACCACCGACGCCAAAATACAGGTCGTTCGATAATGTATACTTTCAAAGAGTTCTACACTTATAAAAAAAATATGCAATTGTAATGAATTCTTGGTTACAACTTTCACACATTAAGACTATGTTACCTGTGAAATTGTGTTAGGATTGAGATCGTGTATTTTGCAATAAAATTAAAATATTCATATTACATTTTAACAAAACACTAAAGTAATTAATGTTGGTCACACAGAATGTACGAAGTTTCGTAGTTTTTTTGCTGCAACGTCCAACTTGGGCCATTCCCGCGCTGCTTCGAGAATTTATAGTTCCCTGATTGTCGCTACGAGCCGTTTATTTCATTTTGCGAAACATTACCCAACATTTTGCACAAATGTTTAAAATAAAAATGTTTATTATATCAAGGACTTAAAAGCAATCACGCAAGATTAAACAAAATTTGAGACATATCTTAGCAGATTTATTTTACCTTAGCAATAAATTATTAATAAAAAAGCAAAAGGAATAATTCTTAACCTTTTTACCCTGTTTCAAAATGAAATTATATTTTATTATCTTACTCTTACAAATTTCATAACAGTAATTTTTTTATGGATGGATGTTTTTAGAAGGTCTCCTAAACGGCTGAACGGATTTAATTGAAATTTAGCACAGATATAGTGCATAATCTGGAAGAACACATTGCTTATTATCTTGATTTCGCGTAGACTAAGCAGCTAAAAACTTGTTATTAAGAAATAATTGAATTTAAACAATACATATTTTTGGAAGTCAAAGGCGTGTAAATTCGTTGTTTAATATACGTGTATAAGAGTATAAGACATAGCTACAAAACACGCTATAAACAAAACATTTGTAATTACATACACGGAGATAAATAATAAAGTAATTTACGAGACGTGTATAAGTTTTAATTACAAGCTCGCGTCGCTCCTAATGAAATTTCACTGAGCTTCTAATGTCTCGTTACACGCACAAATTAAAATTAAAACCTTACAATGAAAATGCGTGCTAAAGTAATGAAAAAACATTTACAGCTTTTAAATCCATTGGTACAGATGTAAGTTATTATTCACTTCCCTGAGAATCAATCTTAAAACCCTCAGATGCCGACGCTTGGAATTATGTTTCAGCTTAAAGTTTACTAAACAATTATTACTTTTTTAATAAGTCGAAGTTTTCTTTAAAAGCATTTTTTGCCACACACGTAAACTTTGCATTTTTTTCTTCCCTTGAATAAATATTAAAAAAACTCATACCTGCTTTTAGGTTGAAACTTGAAACCCTCATATTTGTTGAGAGTTTATTTTTAATTACGTCGTTTTTGAAAAATCACTTTTATGTATAACACGAGCAGGTATTAATTTTAACAGTGAGACCTTGAGAATACTTAAAGAATGTCGAACATTTCGGATAAAGTGAATTTAATAAATATAATTACACGGCAAAGATTTATGTTATGAATTATTATTACAAATGTCGTATGATCTTGTTTTATACGTTAATTTGACCTTGAAAATATTTTAGGTACTTCATTTTCCACATTTAACATTGAAGCTTTATTACGGAGAATATAGGAATGTAAGGGAGTATGAGTTGGTAGTATTAGTAGTGGAGTTGGTTATAGCGTTTAGGGCTTCTACCATATAAAATAATATTTACTATTTACTACGTTACCGACCTCGGACAACGCGATAACTTGTCAGCTCGCAGCCACGTTACGGAGTACTCCGTCTAGATAACAAAACATCGTCACTCTCAGAGTTAACACCTACTAATTAGTTTACAACCGACATTGAAGTGTTACGACTTGTTTAACTATTTTTAATGGCTTAATAGAGGTCGCATTTGTCATACTTGTATTTTATATTGTTTTTACCTTTACAAAATCTGAATCTTAATTGTTTATAGTTTGTTTTGTTATCATTGCAGGCTCCGATGCCATTCTACGCCGGTGATCCGAACAGATTCCCAACAACGTGGCAAACAGATCCATCACAAGGTACATTTTGTGTATTACATTAGTAACTTTTGGAATATAAATAATAAAATTATTTATATTTTTTAAAAATTATAATATTAAAAACTAAATTTTTGGTTAAAAACTTAAATTAAGACTAAAAGAAAATTAATTCTTGTTTGCAGGTTGGCAAAACCAATTCATACAACAAATTCCAACTCAGACGGGCCAAACTACGTTGGATTACCAAAGCGCCCATACACCGTATGCCACGTCACCTCACTACCAAGCGAACACTACATACACCGTCCAGAATGTGGCGACAACCTTCGATGTAACTAACAACACCTATTATCAGGCTGGTATCCAGGCTGTGCCAGCACAAAGACCCCCATCGAATCGTGGAGCCTATACCCCTGTGCCATCGCCGCGCGCTCCACATTACACTACGGAATACCAGCAGCAGTACGCCCAAGCTGCCACCCCGGGTGTCACTAGTGGTAGTGATTCCCGACCTGCCTCCGCCGTTTCCTACCAAAACTCAGTCCCGACAACGGCAGCATCAGTTTATACTGTGAGTCAACAAAGTTACGATCGCACAGAGTACGCAACAGAACACGCGGAGGACTATAACAGCGCTGATGGCGCAACAGGAGATTCTAACAATGACGGAGATAGACAGGAGCAAAATGGAACAAATGGACAGCATTCGGGAAACGCCGAGCCTGGATACCTGCAGGGGAGCAACGGTCCGCGAGCTTCACTCGACTGTAGCGGGTATTCGGGCGCCTACAATAGCGGACAGTACAGGGAAAACAACCAAGCACAAAACCAAAATGACTGGCAACAACGTCAGTGGCAGCATAACCAAAGAATTCAAAACCAACAAATGCAGAACCAACATCAAATTCAGAATCAACAACAAATACAAAATCAGCAGCAAATGCAAAACCAGCAGCAGTTGCAGAATCAACAGCAGATGCAAAATCAGCAGCAAATGCAAAGTCAGCAGCAAATGCAAAGTCAGCAGCAGATGCAAAATCAGCAGCAACTGCAGAATCAGCAACAAATACAGAACCAGCAGCATATGCAAAATCAACAGCAAATGCAGAATCAACAGATTAACCAACAATTAAATCATCACCAACAAAGTCAACAGCAACAATTGCAAAATCAACAAATTCAATTGCAGAATCATCAAAATCAACAATTACAGCAATCGCGTCAAGATGAGTCTGAACAACAAATGTTTTCGCAGTCGGACAGGGTAAACTTGAACTCGAGGCTGAAAACTATGATATTGAATAAACAGAGCCATACCCGGGACGGTACTAACACACCCCCGGACAAAGGCGATCCTGGCGAAGGTCCGCCTCGAGGGCTCGACGACAGGAAAGGTGGAATTTCCACCAATGACGATAAAAATACTACCGGTCATTTTTTATCGTATAGCCACCATCTCCGAGATAATTACCGCATAGGCGAGCAGGCTTATTCTGCAGCTGGTAATTATTCCCACGGAGCTCACACTTATAGTGTGAGTGAGTTCGGAGGTGGTGGCCACCACGTATGGGAGGGCGGGACAGATGTTTCGCGGAGTTATGATAAAAGTTTTTCATCAGTTAATGCATCCAAAACACAAAAATTACCTTCTTATGCCGATATGAGAGGCCAGTATAATGTTTATTCGAATCTTACAACCACGGTTGATTCCCAAAAATTTCCCGAAAATTTCGGGAGAGACAATGTAAATTATGCGCAACAAGACAGTAAAGATTTCCAATCTAAAATGCTCATAGGACCAGTATCTGAAATGAACCAACAAACCTCAGCTCGAGAGATAAGCGCACAAAAGAAACATTTTGAAAGAGAAGCTTATGATGCAAAATTTAGGCATCCCAATGCGCCTTTAATTCCTAAGTTAGAATTTCCTGATAATTATCAGTATAAGAAAGAAGAAAGAATAAAACCTGAGATAGTAAGAGCTTCCTGTCAAAATACGTATAAAAAGGCAAATGAGGCAACCTTAAATAATACTTATAGAGAGTTTCCTAATGGGACTTTGGCCACGACAAATCAAAATACTGTGTTGCCGCCAATATCTACGATAAAACAAGAAAATTTTGGCCCAAAACAACAACTCTATCAAAACTTCCAGAACTATGGATATGAACGCAGGCATGAAAATCATGAAAATTTTACCCAAAGTCCTCGCGTCCAAGAAAATATAGGTTTTCAAAGATATAACAAGAACTACGAACAAAAGACTCAGAAAAGCTTCGACAATCGAGGTAATTCTGGAAGAAATACACCAGTTGATCCAAAACCACCATTTTACATTGAGCAAATCAAATCTGAGCATTCACCCCCGGGCCATAAAATTTACAAAAACATAAATTATGGACCTCCTAAGAATGAGCCTTATATGTTTCCTGGGGACGGAGGTCCAGTTGCGATTAGAAACGAAGTTGGTTATTCTTGCTGTCGTCAAGGCTCAACTAGGAAACCGCCCCCCGAACACTTAAGAGACGGAGCTTGCCCAGGATTACAAACCAAAGATGAAATATTAGAAGACGATCCCGATTCAGCGGAAAAATCTGATTCCAAGAATCCATCTAAGCCCGGTACACCCATTCCGGATAACACCGCTAAGCCTAAAGAAAATCAATTTAATTATTCCAAAGAATATCTCGACAACTTAGAAAAACTAAGAAACAGTTCAAGAACCGAGGTGCCCGATTGCAATTGTTTCCCGGCTGATAAAAATCCTCCTGAACCAGGCAGCTATTACACTCATTTAGGTAAGTACTTTTTATGTTCGTATGATTGGAGTAGTTTACTTTAATTAGATTATTTTTATATTTATATCTTAATATTGTTTTAATTACCCTAATGGTTAAATTATTTAAACTTTCGTGAGACATTACTACAAATTAATTATAATACGGCTATAACTCACGTTTAATATTCCG
>JAAOEG020000029.1:1377769-1387808 GCA_011763625.2 Papilio bianor | reverse complement strand
ATATATGTATACCTTTTGTACAGCTGACTATTTCTGCACTCCTTGTCGAGGATGTAGATTGTTTTCTAAAGTGGATAATTCTCATCAGGTGATCTATTTGAGAGCTTCGTATCTTTCTTTTTTTATATACATCTAGCTGACCTGGCGAACTTCATACCGCATAACAGGCGATTCTTTAATATTTTTTTTACTTATTCTGCTACTTTAAACGTTATGCAATTGTATTAAAGTTCCAATTATCTCATTTTAGCTAGAAAACGTTTCTATGGGAAAAAGAAAAGTGTTTTCCCGCAAATTATTCGATTTTTTCTTACCGTAAAAACCATCCTTGTACTTCAACGAATGCAAAAAAATGAATTGGCTATATTGGTCCAGGCGTTGTTGTGTGTTGCTTACTTTTTTATTATAGAAGATTATGATTTGACAATCATTTATTGGTAGTCTTAGTTAATAAATAGCAGAAACAAACTTCATTCTGCCTTGTTTAAATCAAAATCTGATTTTAATTCCACCAAGTATGTAAAAAACCACCATCCTATCTAGGATTTATGTGTTGTAATTAATTATGCATTAATATTATAGTATTCGCTTAATATATTATTTGTAAATGATCGTTATAATTATTAATCTGTGTCAATAACTTGTGTTTACCTTGAGTTTGCGAGTTCACTCCGGGTCGAAGACCTCGTTAGTGCGTTGTCAGGCTTAACTCTGAAATAAATATATTTACTATTCATAGAAATGTTTTTCTATTGGATTTTTATAAATTTATCTTGACTGGCTGTCGCCCGCGACTCTGTCCGTGCGGATTTAATATAAAACTTCGTATCTTATGTAATATTCCAGACTATGTTCTATAACTGTAAAAAATCTCAATAAGATATATTGCGGAATTATAATATAAAAAAGATAATAATAATAATAATATATAAAAGAGATATCCCACGGAACTTTTACTATTTCCGGGATTAAAAGTAGCCAATCTGTTCTTCCAGACTATTCTCTAATTGGCTACTTAGAAAATGTCAGCGAAATCAGTTCAGCAACGCGACATACTCTAACAAACATCCATCCATTCATCCACCTAAACTTTCGCATTTAACATCAGTAAGGTACAACTACAACATATTTAAAAAAAAATGTTATAATATTATAAATTCTTTTAATATTACACGGGAAAACTTTTTTTTTGCTTATAGTCACACTAGACGTTTTCGATAGTATTGATTATCAGTGAATTTATAGAATTACGTCCATCATAATAGAATTACAATGATAATACGCCACGTATCTTCCCCGATCTAATTTTGTTATCAAATATATTCGCTTTGACGCCGTAAACAATGTTATCGTAACATTCTATCAGTTTTCTACAACCTCACACAAAAAACAAACAATTTAAAAAAAATCTGAATATTTTTCTTCATAATATGCTATCGTTAGAATTAAAGATGAGTACGAAATTTCATGTCAATCTATCACTGGGAAGTGAGTATAATTTCAATTACTAATTTTGACCCATATAAACAAAACAAGTTATATAAAACCGCTTAAAATGTACCACTGTTTTAGGTGAGATGATTTGTACTGAAGATTTATGGTTTTTGTGTTTCCACGTTACCGGCACAACTATTTATACTCTTCTCTACAATCGCTTTAATATATTTGACCAATATTTGATTGATTGTAGTGCAGTTTGGCGTCAACAAATGCGTCGGCTTCAAGGTCTGGTACTTTTCCAACGCGTTTGTTTTGTTACATTCTACGTCTCCAGCCAACAAATATGTTGAGTTCACGTACTGGAAATACTTTTCTCATTTTTCAATTTGATTTGTTTCTTTCAAACAGTTACGTTTATTAGTGTCTCACAAAATTGGTGCTAATTTTTATCGGAATATGAAACTTAAAAAGTCATACTAACCGACTGGTATGGAAAAAAATATTGACAATCGATCTCGGCATTTATCACAGATTCTAGTACAAATATTTTAGGTGTTGTGCACTCGGATCTAATTGTACGACAAATAAGTGCTAGAGATAAGGCGTACGAGTTGAGCACGCGGTCAACACGTGCTTACGGGACAGTAATATTTAGGAATCTGATTTCACAGATACTTAAACATAGAATATTTTGTATCAATAGTTAAACGAACTAAATAATACAACGGTACTCAAAAGGGTGTATAGAAGGTACGTTGGGGTCTAGATGGTCTCTAATACAATTTGTTCGAATAAGTTGACCTAGAAACGTATAGTAATGACGCAGGATACTCTCGTGCGTGGTGTCCATATTATCGTCAATTACTCGAGCGAATTGATCTGGTACAGGCAGGATTGTTACGATACACGTTTGAACATTCAATTACCTACGTCACGTATGTGAATTGATCAATATATGCAAAATTGTATTGATATTTATGCGATGTCGTGACGAAATTATTACGTAACATTGTTATTGTTGACAATGATCGTCGTTTACGCTTCTTTTAATAAGTCAAAAACCTTTGAACTTTCACAGACGTACACAGTAACGATACGGTCGGTCCGTGTGGGGCCGTCCGCGGTTAGGTGTATGATAACATCGCTATCAAACAGAAACCCGTATTTTATTATGTAAAAAAAGAATTATCAGTTACGTTTAGGGTTGCTGACATTTTAAAATAAAATACGAGTAAAATATCTTAAAATTACCCCGGGTAACAACTACGCAGGTAATTCCCCATAATTTTCACTAACAACGAAAAGGAATGAAGCTTAAATAAGATTAGATGTTTTTAAAATAGCTCGAGATTAATTGAACTTTGACCTTTGCGTGGTATTATATCCCTCTTGTGCTAATATTACTCCTCCCTTGGCATTTGAGTCGGCCTGTTGAGAAATGTGTTAAGAACGCTATATCTGTTGAGACAGCGTATTGAGATATAAATAGACTTATTTTATTATAGAAATATTGGTTATACGTAAGAATGCTTTGTAAAATGGTGAAAATAAAAGACTACATCATTTTGCATTGCTTTATTTAATTTATTTATTAATTTATTTATTTATTTGCTTAATTTATTTATTTAAAATGGAAAACCGTTTATGCATATTTTAAAGTATTTTTTTATCTTGCCACTGTCGTCTGCAATTACTTATACCATCCAACAGTTCTTTTTCAGATGATAAATCAATATTAGTAAATACGAGTAACTTAGCTAAAGTGGAGATAGAAATGAAAAGATTTTATAGTATTATAGACGAAGTAATTCAAGTTTGTTTTTTAAAATCACCCTTATTCAATTGACAAAGATATTAAGTACTAAGGAGCATAGCTTCTCAATGTTTTAACAAGTCAACAAACATCGCATAAGGCGACAGTTGTAATGGCGCCAAGTATTTGTTACTACAATACCAGCAGTAAGTCAAAACTGTGATATTGATTCGTGTAATCCTATCGACGTTTACTAGATTACAAGTTCAGCGTCCGAAACGACGGCGTAGCGTGGTCTTCCCGATTTGGATGCAAAGCTGGCAACGCTCCAGGTTGCATTCTGTTAGGGTTTGTTTTGTGTGTTAAGTGAAAGATATTAAATATAATAAACATAATCACAATTTGTATTACTGGAAGAAGAATGGCATTTTAAAACGAAACTCATTAGAAATTGAAGTGATTTGTGTTAAAAAAATCACACACACGCTTTGATTCTCAAACAATACGAAAAGAAAAAAGACATGCAAAGCACAGATATGTCTACTATGGCAGCAATAACGCTAATGTTACCTATTTTATCTATGTGTAGTTTGGAATTAGAATTTCATTATCAAACTCAATATTGGCTTAATCAGTCTTAGTAATTTCCACGGCCGGCATCGGTGCCAAGGCAAACCTTTTGCCATTCCGCTCTTTTCATGTCAATGAAAACACACCCTAAGGGCAGTGCATGGTAAACATCACGCCATGTGCTCGCTTCAATGATTAGACGACAACATCGATACGATTGAAGATTTGGCGAGCAATGCTATTTTGATGTTTGTTTCGGTTTGCATGTGTCTACCGTCGCAATGTTTGTCAGAAAAACATTTTAGTATATCATGGTAATATAAATCGACAGGTTTTAAGATGTTTGATACATTTGATGCTAGGTTGTTTATTAAAAATTCTGTTAAATGGCATAGAGTAAGATTATTCGTCCTAATCCTTTAAAATATGTAGATGTTTATTAGATCTGCATATGTCACAGTGGTAAAGCCCGCTTTAACTTCTTCGCACGAATGGGCCGGCTCGCCCGGTGCAATACCACGACCACACAGAAGACAGGCGTCAAGTGGAAGCAATTCTGTGTTTCGTCTGATGAGTGTGCGTTCCAGAGGCCTAATACTGGTCCTCTTCCTCTTCCCATCCTTCTCTTATATGAAAAGGATAGGAAGGGGAGGTGGATTTCACGGAGGAGAGGACGCATAGGAAGAGGAAATATTTTCTTTTAGTGCGTCTCCTCTCCCGTCGATTAAAGGTAGGCAACACATCTGCAATTGCGGATGTCTTTGGGTAGCCGTCACTTCGCTATTTCAGCGATTACGCCGCTTGTTCGTTTGCCATCCTATAATATAAAATGATGTATTATAATAATAATAATTGAATAAGAAGGTCTGATTTGCCTATTTCTTGTTATATATGCGTGGATCTCGTTATGCGACAATCGTAGCTATAAATTATGATCTAACACCACTTGTGGATTCTGCGAATCTCTTTAATTTATGATATTTGCAGTTCACTTTCGCAAAGCAAAGTCTGCTATAGCAAGTAAATATTTAGTAATATTTATCTGTGTTATTTAGGATCCGTTTTATAGCATTTTTTATTTGTTTTATCTGTGATATATGTCAGACTATTTACGTCTTTTAAAAATTATGATGAATCGTTTCTAGAATCAATGAATTCGTAGAATCGTGATATGTGAATATAAACATTTTAGAATGTAAGAACTATGCCGTAAAAATAACTGTATGGCTTTAAGAGCTAATGGTTCCTTTGGTGTTTTGTAATCATTGCTTTATCAACAAGAATTGTCGAAGTTTCTTGGCATGTTGCTTTATAAATTGTCGCTTAGTAATCAAGTCATGAACTAAGCTGCATTAGTTCCTATTGTCAACAGATATTCGTAAATGCAATTTTATAAAATAGTTCACCATGATAAGGAAAACTTGGAGTTTTCCTCATCTGATGAGGAAGTGCATATCTGTGATATGCCTAGAAGTTTGCCAATACGCACTAAAGCCACGTGGTCAAATTCTTTTCTCAATAAAACGACTAGAGCAACATGTTTTAAACATTTTTCTATATCATATATAAGCAATAAAATCATAAAATAGATGTTCAGATTAATATCTATTAAGTACCAACTCATATTGTTGTCGTAAAATATAATTTTAATAACAAAGATAATAATATTGACAAAGCAATTAACGAAGGTGGGAATGAGTACGTTGTGATAACGACTTTTTCTCTTCTATTGAATAGGAAACTTTGAATGGAAAGGGAACTATACTTATCGCATAGCGTTTGATATAAAGTCAACAAGATAAGACGTGTAAACATTACGTGGTATTGCCTGCCTTGATCGATTGTGGCAGTAACTACCACATGTTTCCTTATTACGTAAAGAAAAAATTACTTGATGAGGTCAACTACACACAATTTTGTGAAAATATTTAATTTAAACTAACATGTATCGACCGAACGCTTGTCTTATTTTATTATTTCACCACAGTTTTTGATAATTCTGTAATGCGATACTACATTTTAAAATGAACCAAATAAAATTGCTTACGTAAATCAGTAATACCTACAACCTTTACACTCACGTAAGTCTGAGCTAACAGAAATCTGAGTAGAAAGCATTCAAAGAATTATTGAAAAAAAAAACAATTCTTCGAAGCGAACAGTGATGCAATCTGATAGTTCGCTTTAGCTGTTGACGCTCCACTTTTTGCGTCGTACCAATTTTTATTATATTCACTCGTTCACGCTTCTGATATTAATGTAAATGGACAGAGTACATTGTGGTAGTTATTCATCCGGAATGAAAAGATCAACTAGAGTAATAGACCGCAGACCATTTTTTTTACAGACTCAATCAATGAACCAGTTAATGTAGAATTTTGGAATTACCGTTTACGGGACTCAGGCACATAGCAACAACAAGCAATATAGAATCACAGTCTCAGACTTCGTTGAGAATAATTTCGAATTACGAATTTGCTAGCCAAATAATTTTTATAAAAAATTATGTCGAATGATTTTTTTTACTGTTACCATTTAGTGGTAAAATAGTATTTTCGCGCAGTCTATGATGCATATTTTGATGCCAGGAACCATTTGTAATAAAGATAAAATAGAAGTTCAAGTGTAGTCTCGGATCGATTTAAGTGAAACCTGTATAAAGGTCACTGAAAGTCTAGACTACAGCTAGGCCACGAGCACCAAATTTTTCCAGTGTTACGTGAGCTATATGTACAGTGTACGTCAATGTGGGTGTTTGTCTGTGTGGGTTAATTGATAGCCGGTCCGCGGAGTCAATAGTTTGGAGCACTACGTCAGAGATGCGCGCGCATCCTGCACCTCCCTACTGCTCCCACCTCGAAGTATTGAGCATAATGTGTATGAGATATTCCTGATTTGATTATAATCACATTTGAATAAAAGCATTTATTTAAAAAAATATGATGAATCTTTCATGAAAAGAAAAAGAAAGAAGACATATTTATTACCACACAGACTTAATAAAACACACACAGCTGAGATTAAAAACAATTGAAATTAAAGTGTGGCAATAGGAGCCAGCTCAGCGTCCCTGCGCTGGTTTTCAGTTGGATCCTTTGTATTCACCTGAATTAATAGACACACATAGAGACACATAGACTATGGAAATGCTCTAATGGTTTCAACTGTATTGATAGAATACTTTAGGTTAGAGCGATCGTTTGTTTATAGCCTAAAATAGCCCTGTGTATTGGATTTGAATTAGCTTCTAGAAAAGTAATAAATGCAAAACAGTGGTACGCCTTTTATATATCCGCAGAAATTTGATTAAATGCTGAACCTACATTATTGTACTTGTGACCTTTAAACATAGCGGTTATAAGTACTTGATGTTAGATATTCCGAGCTCGGCTCCGTGTATTCCAGCTACGATGCATGCCGGCTCATATACGATCTGATATCATATGCGATAAATATGCATATTATTTATAAGTCGTACGATCGACGTGGTAACGGTTATTAAGCCTTTATAATATGACAATGTGCTGAAAATGCAGTTTATTAAACATATACCTCTGTATAAAACATACATGTCTTGGATAATATTTATGTCAATCAAAGATTATTTATGAGAACAATTTTTTATTTAGCTTTCTATTGAGGTGAGACAAAAAGTTGGTAGCACCAAAGAGTTAGTGGATAGCGTTTCGAGAATTTTTGTTTTCTCTCTATCTCGGTAAATTTCCATGTAATTTTTTTATTAATATTCTCAAACATCTCAATGACTGCTTATCTAAAAATTACCAAATACCAATATTAAAGAAGTTCTCTCTTAAAGTTTAATCAATTTATCGATCTTCTTTGTATCTTTAGGGACAGTCACCAGATCGATCTGCCGCCGTTCGGCAAGTACGCGACTGGCATTTTCTTCCTGGATAAACTGCATCATCAGGACATCGAGAGGAAGTTCAAAGAGTTAGCCGAGAGCCTTGGCCTGCAAGTTCTATGTTGGAGGACTGTGCCGACCAACAACTCTACTATCGGTACGTCAAAGCTTATTTTTCACTATTTTTTACTACTTACCTAACTCTACAAATATAAATAGAAAAATTTTGCGGCTCTTCATAATGTATATATAATACATATACATTATTTTAATATATAATACATTATTAAGGAACCGTTTAGGAAAAATGAATGAAGTCACAATTTTGTTTATCTCAGAATATATAATACATTTTTCTTATATGGTTTCTTTTAAACAACATTATGTAACGTATTAAAACTGGTAGTGGGTAGAGATCATAAGGGTATCAATGGGTATAACGCAAATTACTTCACTTATGTTATCATTAAATCCACACCATGCCATTCACTTTTATATCAAGATCCATGTATTTTAGGTAAAGCCCATTTCATATATGCTATCGGGGGTTTTTAATTAATTTTACCTAAAAAAATTGGCTTACCTGTTACTCTTATTATATATTTTGTAAGATGCACTAGAAAGGGAAGTCATTGGCTCCTTAAATACAGGTTTACCTAATTAAGGAGCCAAGGCGATATTGATCCTGTAGACATTTAAGGATGCATTAAATAAATATATTAGAATATTTAAAGTAATCATGATGTTAAGGATTTTTAGGCATAGTTTTTTAACTGAAATAGTTTTACTACCACTCTTCATAACTGTCGAAACCCGAATTTTGTTTTTTCATGTTGACTTATCCGTCTCGTTATATTTGTCGTCTTTAGTAATACATAATGGGATACGATTACGCTGTTGCGATGTGTTTACGACTATTTGCAGGTGGTACACACGTAGTAACGAATCGCTTGGGACGCCCTCATCCAAGCTTGACCATGGTTTGTTCAGTGTGACCATACGCGGTGGCACGTTAAGTAAGACAACTTTGCTTCTTTCTCCACGAACTCTGAAACTATTACTACTATTAGAAAGTGTAATATTATGAAGAAATATAGGATAGTCTCAATAAAGATTATGTGTCAGTGTTTGTGGATCGAGTACAAAGTGACTTTAACATACATGGTACCGCTCTGTAATAATGTTTGTAACCGAGTTGGTGTTTTAATTAATGAGTCTATTTTTTTTTAAATACAACTTCGTTACAAATTCAAGCGAATTAAACAATTACTGCACTATTGTGTGTTTGATATCTTTCTTAGATTCGAATTATCAACATAAAACCTTTACGGAATTAATACAATTTTATGTTAAACTGTTTATGTGTTTGTCTGTCATTAAATATAAGAATTATGAAAGCAATGTAATGTTAGGGGACAAAATGATAGTGCGGTAATTGGTATTGACACCATTTTCAAAATTATTCGTTGCTATTTGTTTGTTATGAATTTTTAGTTTTTAGATACTTCCAGAGCGGTGTTTCCCGTTGGGCAGATCGTCCTTATGTAACTCTATTAGAAATTTTATCATATTGAGTCGATTGCTTTTTTTCATGCGATCGGTAGGCCCAACGGGAAACAGCACATCCAAGATCATTTCATTCATTTGTTTATTTGAGGCCATTTGTATGTAAAACATTGATTTTTTTTGTTATATATATTATATTGAATAAAACGAGAACATTTAATATAGGTTACGATAATACAGATCTCACGTGTATTATTAAATATTTAAAAAAATGTCCATAGTGTAAGTAATTGCCTTTGACTGGTTTTCAGGTCAAGTGGCTCGTAATTCGGAGCCGTACATGCGACAAGTGTTCGTTACCGGCGATACGGCCGAGGACGAGGAACATCTGGCAAGAAAGGTAAGACTGGATTGTCGAATATTGACTATGGATGTGAGTGTAAACAATGAATGGATAGCAGAGATGGATATGAACACGCAATAACATAAATTGCACTTTCAAATCCTCGTATGATTGTAATGGTATGGACAGAACTCTTAAAGCATTTTTTTCAGATGGACGCCCCGCGCGCCGGCGACGGGGAGCGGGCCTCCTCTCCGTTGCAAACGTAAATTTACACATCCTTATCCTTTATCCTTACATTTACAATTAAGTACTTTATTTTTAAATACATTAAGGTTTTCAATCCATTGTTTTTTAATGTAATTATCCTTAATTCCTTTGTGTTGTTATCAAAGTGTAGTGATCGTTGTGGTAAGTGGTGTGCGTGTTCGCAGATATTCGTGCTCCGTAAGCGCGCGTCCCACGAGCTGGTGGTGCCGGGCGCCAGGTTCTATATCTGCAGCCTGTCCTTGAGAATTGTCGTCTACAAAGGACTGCTTACATCCAACCAACTATGGGTATT
>JAAOEG020000029.1:1217032-1235367 GCA_011763625.2 Papilio bianor | reverse complement strand
TGCAAGCGAGACTGCGGAACAAGAGTTAGAGATGGAGAATCGGCGTAAGCGTTAGGTTTGAGACGCTCTAATGCAAAATCACCCGTAAACCGACTTAACAGACCACCAATTAATTACCAATAATTGTTTCCACACAATATCGGTTGCCATGGTAACGTTGTTTGATCAAACGAAAATATATGGTTTACGTGGTATTTCAGTGCGTTATTTTATGTTTTGCAGTGTTTTGAGTTCGTCAGTGGAAACACAAATATTAACTACATGTTACCAATGAATCATCGACAAATTTAATAAAACTGTCGCCATAAAGTTGTGTCAGAATCCTGGAAATGTTAGTGAAAAAGTCGGTCGCTCTGTGTCGTGTCATTCAACCCACTGAATACAATTGCTACTTAAGTTTCGTGGGAATTCATTTCACATTATTAATATGTATTAAAGTTTGTTAACACAACATTTTCCTTCTGTGTATTGCTTTAATTATCTTAACCCTTACTAGTCTTTACTTACGAGTCCATCGAGCGCTTGTGCGCAGGGAAAAGTGGAAGGCACCAGACCACGTGGGAGGTCCCCAACGAGATGGACTGACCAGATCAGAATGGCTGTGGACGTCCTTGCACCAGTGCTCAAAAAAGGTAAAGATTAGAGAGGAGTGGCGGCGGGTCGTCAAAGGGATCACTGATACATAATGACCACGACCATTTTGACAAGACTGAAGCGGCGAAGAAGAGAGAGAGAGTTTTCACTTACAAATATTATAAATGCGAAAGTAACTGTGACTGTCTGTCTGTTTCGCTTTAACTCCTAAGCTAATGGAACAATTTTAATGAAATTTAGTACGTAGGTAGTCTAGAGACTCAGGAAGGATATAGGCGATTAACTAATAAGATTAATGCGATAAAGGGTTGTAAGGGGTTGAAATGGGGATTGGAATGTAGTATGGAAGTATTGTTATTTTTAGAGCAACAGCACCAGCTGAAAACTTTTTTGTTGTTATATCGATATAAAGATACGCCATTCAAAGTTCTTTTTAATTTTTACCCTCAAGGATGCAAAACATAAGATAAGCGATGAAAGTCTTTATGGAAATGTTTTGTTTTATTAAGATGACTTTAAGCCAAACGATGTCGCGTGCAAAAGCTAGCTTGACTATAAGAATGAATAAACAGTACGCTCGAGTGTTGATCCAATTTTTTATAATAATTGTATCACTTGTATGGTAACAACTCTAGAGTAACACTTACACGATGGTTGTTTAACGCATTTACTTCCTGGTGTAAAGCAACAGACAGGAGTACCACTGCCCGACCTTGTTTAACAATGACTGTTGATATAACAAGTAACGTTTAACATTGTGACTTTACGTGTTGAGTGCCGTAGTTAATTAGTTTGTAGTTTCTGTAAAAATTATGTTTCCAAAATAAGTTATTTTTTAATTTAACTTTTTTTTGGTCGGATATAGTCTTGTTTATAATCTGAAGGAAAAGGTATCTGGTTGTTCGTACAAATACATTTATATAACTGATTTCAGATTAGTATCATCACTAGTTCACGGCCCCACGGAAGGTCTCGGAGCCTACCTTAAGGGGTGACTAGGCTTTCAACCACGTTGGTCCAATGCAGGTTGACTTCACATATATCTTTGAATTACTTCGCAGATATGTGTAGCATCACGATGTTTTCTTTAATTTCAGACCCCATTGTTAAAAAAGTAAAATACTAAGTTTGCTTTAAAAATAATTAAAATCGTGTAGTATAAACGTAAGAGGTGTATGTGCGACTGTTAGCGGGCATAATTTCTTTAATATGTAAACATTCACAAATTTTATAACGCAGTCCTATCTCGCTAAGATATATCGCTAGAAGAATGGACTAAAAGTGTCAAAATGCATTGGAAAAATTGGTGACCAGACCCCAAAACAATTTTGGTGCGTTCCTCGGAGATTCCAGAACTTTCCTTAATTGCGCTTGAGTGAGGTTTAGTGGATCAAACCCCTCATAACCCTGTATTCCCCCAGAAGGATATCATTGAAGATTCAGCCAGACACCAAACAAACTGCCTTCGATCCGGATACCAATCCGGTAAAAACAACGAAGTATCGGCCGGAGCCGAGATTCTTCAACCCTCGAGCTTAGCTACTCAAAACGAGGTTTAGGCTAAGCGCCATCTGCTCTCGCGCCTCAATCCCGGTGAAGCTGTAAATCCCTCTTCAAGGCAAACAGTGACTAGTCATAAAAAAATCGATCCGAATCGATTCCATAACGAATTTCAAAAATGTATAGAACTAACAATATCTTACGATATGTCAATTGCTTTCACGTCACCTTTATATTTTGACACATTTTGCCGATTCTATTAAATCTATCGCTAATCGAATGTTACATTGTCCGCGGGATAAGGACGATATATCGAAAGTTATTGTCAGTTCCATAAATTTTTAAACTTTGTTATGGTATCGCATCGGAGCGAATGCATTTTGTCTAGGGGCTCTCTCTCGTGAACTTTGTAGTGTGTTGCCAACTTTAAAACATCCGAAATAAAAATTTGTTACCTTGTTTATTTCTTAAAATAAATAATGAAAAAGGTAACAATAATTGGAATAGAAATATTTCGGCATTGGATACTTGTACTCCGCTTACAGTGTGACCACGCGACATGAATTATACCAAAATAGAAGACATATGCAGAGTTAGTCAGGCCCGCACCCTTTGTAATTAAATATTTTTGAACACGCGAGTATGTGTCAGGTGGGTTGTTCACATGCTATGGGGTAACTAGGTACTTAATTATACATATACTATATCTATACATATAATAAAATTGGAGTGTCTGTTTGTAATATTGAAATAACCATTTTTACTACATAAATATACGAGTATATGAATATACGGCACCAAATATTTTTTTATTACAATATTTGTCTATCTGTCTATCTGTTTGTCCCGGCTAATCTCTAAAATGGCTGTACCATTTTGACCGGACTTTTATTGGCAGGTGTCTGATGTAATAAGGAGTAACTTAGGCTACGTTTATTTTAGAAAAAAAAATAATTTTAGAAAAAAGACGCGCGGACGGAGTCGCGGACGACAGCTAGTGTTATATATAACAAAATTCGAAATACGAAATGAGTTAAAACTTAAAACAAGTGTTTAACTCATTTAGGTTGGAAAACATAGGCTACTTTTGATCCCGTAAACAGTTACGGTTCCCGAGGGATATGTCGTTTTTGTTATTTATATATTTATTCGATAATTCCGCATCGGTTCAATATATCTTCCTGAAATTTACCACAGATACAGAACTTGGTTGTAATAACACATTGGATACAAGGTTTTGTTTTTATTCCGCTCGGACCGAGTCGCGGGAGGTAGCTAGTATTTGAATAAACATTCTTGCCTGTTAGTGTCGACTAACTTCTTATGTTTTAAACAGTTTAATGAAGCTAACTTATAAGTACGTAACATTATATCGTTTGTAATGAAATCTCTCACTAAAGAAGTTAAGCGGCAACTTTTAAAAGCCACCCTGACCTTCACGGCTTTGAAGTATCTTGTGACAGCTGTAAACTTTATTCTTAATATTATCTTGGAATAGAAAATATTTAAAGCGTAATTGCACCTAACCTACATATTTCCTGTATACTACAGTAACAAATAGATGGCGCCTACGTAAATTATAGTATACAAGTTACCGCCCGCGACTCCGTCCTCGCGATTTTTTCTAAAATAAACGTAGCCTAAGTTACTCCTTATTACATCAGCTACTTGCCAATAAAACTCCCGTCAAATTCCAGCCATTTCAGAGATTAACCGGAACAAACAGACAGACAGATAGGTAGAGAGAAAAAAAATTAAAAAAATGTTATTTTGGTGTATGAACCGTATATATTCATATACAAGTAGTAAAGAACGATTATTCAGATATTACAAACAGACAATCCAATTTTATTACATAGAATATAGATAGGCACTCATACAATATTTAATGATACAAATAACCTTAATTAATTTGGTAAATAGGAATTTTAGATTTCGGTTCTTTATTTACCTATTTGTAATATTGTTTAAATTTCTATCTCGTATCTTGCATTATAAACATACTTTATTACTTGCTTACCTTTTATCATGACAATTTTGGTCTGTTTTATGTCATGACGTAATTCCTATATACGATGATATAATTTTAATAATGTCACTGATGTCATATTTAAATATTTAATAGCCAAATAAGGAAAACCAGAACGGTGGCGTGAAGGACCATAATCCTTTGGCAAGGATTAAAATAAAACTTAATTAAGCAACACTTAAGTTAATCTACCGATACATCGGCTGTGTCCGTATAGGTCACCCGTGCACGCCATTAGGGACCTAATGGGCCGTGTCATTCGGTCTAAATAACGCGTGTCAACATAACACAGAGAATGTCTTGTTACAAATTTGTTGATACACGCGTCTTTATGAGATGTATGTAGTTTTGAATATACTCTTGGGTATGAATGGTCTGTATTATTTTTTGAGTGAATTATTTTGTTATTGTTATTTTTCTTTTTCTTTCGACAATGCACATGATTATGGTCTAATTAATATTATTAAAATATGGACTGTTTGTATGAATGAATGTATTTAGTTTTATAGAATGTTTAGATGGATGGATGTTTGTTAGCCTCTGTTGCCTAAACTGCTGAACGGATCTCGATGAAATTTGACATAGATGTAGAGGATAGTCTGGAAGGAATCACAGGCTACTTTTGAGTCTGGAAATAGTTAGGCTTCTCGTGGGATACGTAGTTTTCTGTTCTTTACATATTTACTCGATAAATCCGCAACGGTGATTATCTTGTTGAGATTCTATACTGTTATAGAACATAGTCCCTACCGATTTTGTTTACTTAGCTAAATTTCTACCCTAAGGTTGTCTGACAGAGATCGCTGCTTAGCGATAAGACAGCCTTTTGTGAAAATCCTGATGTACTTTCTTTTTTGTAATTCAATGATAGTAAGTGATAGTTTAGCACAATAAATTATATTTGTATTTGTATAGTCTAGAATAACAATAGGATATATTTTAATTATATTTATTTAGATTAAATTACCGGATTTAAAATGTAGAAAGCGGATATTCCAGCCGCAGAACCGCGTCAAAGACAACAGACATATAAAAAACAACAGGTAACACATTGCGGTTAAACTATAACGTGATATTAAGCCGTAGTACAACAGCACTTGATTATCTTCGCAAAATTCGGAATTAATAGTTATTGTCAACAAAATTATATCAGTTCTTTAGAAATTGGCTGTACTATGAGTGGGGCCGAAATTGGTTAGTGCTCACTACAAATTACATTTTAATTAATTTGTGACTATCTTTTTTACATTAATATGGTAATTATTGTAACTTCAATAAGAGTAGACAAGAGAGAGATGGTGGATGCTTAGAACGTGGGCTTAGGGTGTTAAGCACTTGTCTTCTAATCTGCAGGTTCTGAATTCTAATCCCGCTATGTACCAATGTTCTTCGACTTTTCGAATTCAATTTTTTAATGCAATCTGCAGACATCTGCGAAGAAATTTAAAGATTCCTGTAAAGTTAGCCAGCTCACACTTGTCAACCTGAGTGACTACGGCCCAGTCACTTAGGGAAGGTTCCGAACCCCTTAGTGTGGACGTATATTGAGCTGATGATGAGAAAAGCTTGGGTGACTAAAGGAACAGGAATGTGTAAGCTGGAAATTATGGACCTCTTTAGTCAGAGAGTTCTCTGTTTTATTTTTTAGTAGCTAATGCGAAATTGCTTATATCTTAAGTGTTTTGTTTAATCCCTATAAAATCACAACAAGCTAATTAGAAGACAAGCAAAACAAAGTGGGAGTCTTAATTGAGGCAGAGCACTAAGACATTGCTCCGTACTGAGTCACCGCCGGGCTGGGGAAGGGGAGTGGAGCGCAGGGGAGGAATCTCTCCGGAGCGAGCGAGGTTCAAGGCCTCGGGTGCAATGGAGGACGGTAATTATCGCTAATGATGTAGTCGCAAGTGCGTCCGTAAATAATTCTCGTTTAGTTTCGTCTTATAAAAAAAATGTCGCTGAGATGCAGTTAAAATATTTAACATTTCTTCCTCATTTTTCTCTGCCTTTTTATCAAGCTTGTACGTCTTAAGGCACTTTCTTTCGATAACATGGTAATACTAGTAAGAGACATTAGCAATACACGGACTCCCTTATGTATAATATCCTTTTATCGCCCTTAAATCTACTATGGTTTAGAAGGACCAAATTTGTTATCTTTTACTGCTAGGGTTAAGTTAAGGCATTAATTACAATTCTCAAAATTATCTTTCATTGTATGAATTTAATGTTAAAGTTACGTCCAGACTAGAATTCAGTACGATAATAATTTCATCTCTTTCAGTCATTATGTTGCATTTAGTGACGTCATTGAAGCGTTGGGACGCGGGGCAACGATGACGTCATTTGTAATGCAAATGAGTGTGAAAGGCGAACGGCTGCCACTACGAGATAACCCGCGCTATTGTTGACTGCATCAGAGAATGCTATACATCAACATCGCTATTTTAATCTATGTTTAACTCCATTTAGTGCAGATTTTTTTTCTTGCCTTTACAAGAACAAATAAAATTTTGGTTTTATGACTGTCGATAGATTCATTATTGCTACCACTTACAAAATAATTATTAAATTAATGGTACCGACCCGACTGCCAAGCTTGGCGATTATGCCAAATCCCTTATGATGTACAGGACCAACCCTCGTAGCAACCTCTGGGGGAGGCCTATGTCCAGCACTTGGCGACATACGGCTGAGAAAAAGAGGAAGAAGGAAATGGTACGGTCATGGTACCTACCATAAAATGGTAAGAATCTTTCTGTTTATTTCAAATGGAAATCGTCAAATCCCATACATTTCCTTTCGCAAATGAAGGAAGTCGTTTCAGATGGCATCCTGCGCAAATGGAACAATACTGGCAGCTATTTAAGTTGCGTTAACGTACAAAGAGGCTTTAAATAAACTTGGTATACGTTTATCTGAGTGCAGGAACTGTGCAGGTATAGTAAGGAATGCAGGCTAACAATGCCGCGGCGCGAGCCATCTATGGCCGGGCTTTGGAGGCCAGATGGTGCATTAGGCGTGTGGGAACGCCGATATTTGTTGCCTAGTGGTAGCGTTTAACTGGACTTACAACTAATAGCAACATAATATAAAACACAGTAAATAAACTAAAATTACTGAAAAAAAAAAGTAAAAACATGACTAACTAAGGCTGTAATATAATCGAAAACATGACACAGAAGTTTGGGCAAATGTAATTCGAACTGGATTCTATTCAGATTTCTTTTTATGGAATTTGGTTTCTCATGTCCACAATATCAATTCTCATAATGCCAAATACCCTATTACACTCCGGAGAAGAAGTCGAATTTAGTGGCACCTCACTTGTCGCGATCAGTTCAGTCGTTAAGGCTCTAGGCCCTCACAATGGAATTTACATTATACAAATCCACATATATAACATACTTACATGCACGCCAAAAACATCTTCACATCTTTGTCAGTAGGGTAAAAATGACTAAGTTTATTTAAAGCGTTGAAGTTTTTCAACATTGTATTCACGATCATGACTAAACTATCTGGAAGTATGTCTTCGTAAAGTATGTCTGGATTATATAATGAAGTAACTGTTGCCCGCGACTCCATCTGCGCGTTCTTTTTCTAAAATAAATGTAGCCTACGTTATTCTTTATAAAATCAGCTATCTGCCAATGAAAGTCCCGTTAAAATCGTCAGCCGTTTCAGAGATTAGCCGGAACACACAGACAGACAAAAATTGTAAAAAACGTGATTTTTGTGTATGTACTGTGTATATATTCATATACATGTAGTAATAAACGGTTATCCAATATTAAAACAGACTCTCCAATTTTATTATATGTATAGATGACATTGTAAGTTTCAAGTCATATCCCCTTTGCCTATCACTTAGTAACTATTTTAAATAGTCTTTATTTAATTATTCTAAACTTCACACTTAACAGTAATTTTATGCAACATGTATCGAACATGATTCTCTGACTCAAGGTCCGTAAAGATCATCGACTTACTAAGAAATTCCATTCTCGGTAAATTGGATGATTAATTTTTTAAAAATTTCCATGAACTTCTTAAATGTTAATGTCTTAAGATTTTAATGACGTAATGTGAATCGCATCTTTACAAAACACAAAAAAAAATGAACGACTTATTTTATAAAGATTAAAAAGCAATAGGAGGGGAAATCAAATAGGCAATGAAACCATAACTTATGCATGCATGGGATCCAACGTTTTGTGTCTCTGAATCTATTTACTTGTGTGAGAAAACCGCGTATGGACAGCGTTATAAATTAAACATGTGAACGGTCGCCAAGCGCCGGCAGCGAGCGCCGAACAAGCTCATTGCTACACAGAACACGTAAAACTTTTCATTATGACTATAATTTTAATCATCGTCCACGGTTACACTTATACGAACATGGCAAAATTTTGTAAAGAACTTGTAGGTATCTATATTTATGTTTAAATGAAGAACAAATACAATATAACATAGATAATAACTAAGGGAACAAGGGATGCCTCAGGATAAGTTAGAAGTTTTTTGAAATACTAGTATAGGTAAGTTATGTTACGAGTATCTATGACTAAAACTAATATAGCAGAAGTATAAACGGAATCTTACTTCTTGTTAATATTATAAATACGGATGTATGGATGGATGGATGTTTGTTAAAATGTTCTCCTGAACGGCTCAACGATATTTGGCATAAATGTAGAACATAGTAACTATGGAATACATGGGCTGTTAAATTTTTTTTTTATTTCGCGCGGATGAAGTCAAGGGCAACAGCTAGTAGTACATATGTGGTAAAACTATATAAAGGAAAACTTACATTAATATTTAAATTTTTGAATATAATCATGAAGGGTAAATTTTATGAATAAATTTGCAAGACGTGTAACGGTAAAAAGACGAAATAAGGACTCGTAAAGTTAAGTTTGAAACGGTCGACTTACAGTGTAATAGACGGCCAAGTATACAATTCAGAAGCTTGTCACGTGTGTTGAGCATATGTAGTGATTTTTGCGTATACAAATGACTGCACGATTAAATATTATGTTTATTTTTAGTTTTGTTACGTAGCCTTTGTAAGGATTATGTTTGAAATATTTTCTGATCATTCAGCATCAGCGAATGTTACACTTTGTATTTCTCGTAGGCAAAGTTACTAAATGAAAAGTCTTAAACTATAGTCTTAAATGAAAAACTTATTTGTGACCAATTTTATTTATTTATTTATTTTAATAAAAAATAACGACTTATAAAAGTTAGTTTCACAAGAAATACATTCGCCGCCTACAAATCTATCAGTAATTTCTGAAATCAAAATGAAACAAACATATCTTCTTAATTAGGCACGTTGTTAACGTTACTTCTATGCAGAAGAGTTCTATTTGTATAGATATCATAGATAAAAACAATTCGTTCGTCCATTACTTTTGTTTATGCAACTGATATTGCAGGGGCTCAGGTTATCTAATCAAGCTATCAGCTAAAATGGACACAGTTTCATGGAATTAAAAAGATTGAATGTTATTATATCTGCGCATATAATTCGTTATTTTTTTTGGTTTTAAGTTATAACGTAGAAAACGAGGGAACAGCCATTACGTTCCGCCGGAGTAGCAAAGTGATCGCTGCCCGTAGACCTCCGCAATTGCAATTGCGATGTCCACCTGTTAATCGTCGGAGAAGGGGACGTATAGAAAGAGGATATTTCACCTTCCTATGCGTACGCCGCCATATTAATAATAAATATGTTTTCTTTCTTTCATTCTCTCCATATTTACTTCACTGTAAAAGGATAAAATTAGGTCTCCGGCATGCACACGTCAGACGAAACTCGGAATTTCTTTCTCTTGAAGCCTATCTTCTGTGTGGTCGTGGTATTGCGGTGGGCGATGGCAATTCGTGCAACTGATATTTTTGTTGGTGGCGTTTATTATTGTTAAAAATTAGTCTTACAAAATTAAAAAATAGGAAAAACGCACCTGAGTCACACCAATGAAATTGCTAACTTAAAGAGGATCTGAGACATAAGGTCAGTGACACACCGTATGCATCTTACGTCTCATACATTTTTTATTAGCCTGTTTATAATTGCTATGTATCGTAGAGAATGTTGGTGTTTCGTGAATCAATCTTATAATCTTTTGCGGTCCGGCGCCCGACGTGGACTGAATACTGTGAAATTTACAATTCTTTTTGTGTGAATCACAAATCTTTTAAGTGTAAGACGAAGATAATGTGAATCTAATAAAACAATTCTAAACCTAGTATATATATTTATTTTTGAAGGTAAAAAACTAAATATTCACTCCAAAATAGGAAAATGTTTAAAAAATTATGTAGTAGGTACCTTATTATTTAATAGACTAAAGGTACATCACACCCTAACTACTTAAACCCACTACTTGCTAATGCGAATGTTGTAACCCCCACTAATACAGAGTTCCACTGCTCATTTTATATAACAGAAATAGTGGTAGTGTCCGCTTTACCAGCTTCGCACCAATCTGTCGGCTGACCCACGACCGCACAGAAGAGTGTGCGTGCTGGATTCCTAATACTATTCCTCTTTTCCTTCCCACCCTTTTCTTATAAGGAAAGGATGGGAAGGGGAATCCTGGATTATACGGAGGAGAGGACGCATAAGAGGAAATATTTTCTTTCAGTGCGTCTCATCCTCCGTCGATTACAACTAGGCTACGCATCTGCAGATGTCTATGGGCAGCGGTCACTTTGCCATTTCAGCGATTTCAGGTGGCCGCTTACTCGTTTGCCACCCTATAATTTAAAAAACAAAGTAGTTTAATCATTCCACGTTCCAACCTTTAGCGTAACTAAGTGATTTTTATTGGACGTGAGTGCATTTTTCAAAGCGTTATGAAAACACACGGATGGCCGTCCCGATCGGATTACGCACGAGCGCTCAAGTTAATTGACACTGCAATGCGCCCCTGTTATAAACGCTGTGTTTTTATAAACATACATGAAATTTTAATCGATTCCCTATTCTTTCTTCACCTTGAAATTCTACTGTCGAATAATTTATATGAAAACTATTAGTATATTGTTATTTCTGTTAACTTTTTTTTTTAAGTTTATAGACACTTTTATTATAGGATTTTATGGGCGTTTTCAGTCAAGTAGTAATTAAATAAAATCCTGTAATATAAAAAATATTTGAATATGTATAACAGATTTAATTCCGTATGTTCTATTTCTTACGGAGAACGTCAATTCTATGCAACCATTAGTTATAACAGTTTGACATAATTTAAGGGAATTTGAAAGGATTTTTTTTTCTATTCATTTATTTTAAGTGTGATAAATTTTATTTTATAGAGCGTCTTTACTTGTAATATGCAGGAACAAGGTGTGAATACCGCCATGTACCAAAGAGTTTTTCGATTTTATAATTTCTGTATGAATATAATAAATAGAATATGTCTTTCTCCGAATGGAGTAGATATTCTAAGATGTGTGTGAAGTCAACCAGGCACACAAGAACAAGGCAGTGTGGCCGACTATGGCCTAGTCAACACTCAACATTGACTCTGAGTCACTCAGTGGGGACGTAGTTATCTATATAAGCATTAAATATATCCTCTATTCCTACTATTAATAAACAATGCGATAATAGATATGGAATATAGTAGGTAACTAAAGTTAATTATCTTATAAAGATATCATATATGAATCGAGAGCGTAATAAGATTTGTGAAGATCTAACTGGTTTAACAAATCTACTTAAAACTTCCCTGTTAAAGTAAGTCCAACTAAAATTAATTATTCCTTTGAGTTCGGTTACGAAATAGTTAACCGATAGCGCATTACTTGAGAGTTTCTATTGCGGAAACATGTACAGAGATTTAAAAAAAAATGTCATCTCTCTCGAACTCACTGAAATAAACAGAGCTACAGAAATTTTTCTTACAGATTTTTCAGTAGAGGAAATTATGGAAAAAAAATTCAATCTTAAACTGAATCTTATCATCACTACATAGTATAAAAAAAAGTCTCTTTCCCTGTCTATGTCCCCTTGACTGCTTAAATCTTTAAGTAGGATTTTGATGCGGTTTTTTTAACAGATAGAGTGATTGAAGTGGAAGGTTTATGTATATGTACAATAACATCCATTAAATAGTGGAGAAAAGGTTTCTAATGTGATGTCGTAAATAATTAATTTTTTTTCGCTTACGTTGCAACCAACGCAGGCTGAACCCAGCGAGATTTATCAGATTTATACCCGTGCGAAGCCGGAGCAGGCCGCTAGTAATATTGTAAATGCAAAAGTTTAGATGGATGGATGAACGGATGTTTGTTAGAGTTTGTCGCATAAACTGCTGAACGGATCTCGATTCAATTTGGCATGTTTAGGATAATCTGGAAGAACACATAGGCTACTTTTGATTCCGGAAATAGTTATAGTTCTCGATACGTAGTTATTAAAATTTACATACTTGATAATTCCGCAACGGTACGACATATCTTATTGAAATTCAGTACAATTATAGAACGTCGTCTGGAAAAACACATAGGTTAATAAAATTTTATTTTTAATCCACGCGGACGGAGTCGCGGGCGACAGCTAGTCAGGTAATAAAATTATGTCAATCAAACGCTGCATAAAAGGCTAAAAATAATAGAGAGATTTTATCGAAGTGGGTCGGCGGGTACCTGATATGACCAGAACACAAACTCTGTGCGTGTGTTTTATGTTTACCGCTTAACGTCTCAGAGAGTTGGTAAAAATGTTTAAGAAGGTCATCGTTACAACATATAACTATTACAAAATACATAATTTAGTCTATCTCTGTATTATTATCTAATTCACATATATTTAACGTTGTATAAATTAAAAACAAATAAACGCCCATCTGAGGGCCCGGAGCCTCCCTAAGTGGCCTTATTGGCAAACTAGGCCTTAGTCAACCACGCTGACGAAGTGCGGATGGTTGACTTCTTCTCCGACACGAAATTTTACTTAGCCGTAAAAACTTCCGATAAATAGTGTATTAAAATTCGAAAACACATTGGTGCACGCGGGATTTGAATTCGGGACCTGCAGATTACAAGCCAAGATCTTAGTATCTGAACCATAGACGCATTCTTGTCGATTTGATAAATTTAAAAAGAAAGACTTTTGTAAAAAAATTGTAAAACAATTGTAATGCGTGTAACCAAATGGTCTTTGAAAAGAAATGAAAACCAATAGTTCAGTTTGTTGGGCTTGAAGTGTAAACTTTAATCTAATATATTTAATTTATGCGACGAACGAAAGAAATTGTAAATAAAATAATTTTCATTTCCCCATTAATTTTATCTTCGACCGTATACTGAAATAACGAAAATAAAATAAAGCATATTTAACAGTAATTATCCAAGTTTATTCTTAATAGAATATTATGAAAACTATATTACGTTAATTTTATTTCTACATGAAAGTTAAACCTTACGTTCTTAATCCTAACTTATATTTAATGTTCATTTTGATACGGAAAATTTAAAACACACTAAAAATAATTATGAAATAAAATAATATTATTATTAATTATTACTATGTCAATGTAATGTACTTTGATATAGTTAAAATACTTAAATATAAGCATTAACTTAATTATAACCCTCAAATACTTACTATTGTATAATTTTATAATACTAGTTTTATCCTCGACGCTGGGCGTGTGGAATTTAAAAATACAATAATATTCCATAATTAGTGTAATAAAATAATAACAAACATCCATCTATCTCATCATTAGCATTTTTAATGTTAATTAATTTATCACATCGTAGTGTATAATACTATCAAAGAGTTACAGTAAATTTAGACTAAAGTAGTAGTTTATTATTCAACTAGCTGTCGCCCGCGACTTCGTCCGCTCGTTTTTTTTCTAAAATAAAAGATTTTTTTCTAAAATAAACATAGCCTAAGTTACTTCCTATTACTAAGCTAACTGCCAAAAAGTCCCGTCAAAATCGGTCCAGCCATTCCAGAGATTAGCCGGAACAAACACTCAGACAGACAGACAAAAATTGTAAAAAATGATATTTTGGTGTATGTACCGTATGTAGTAAAAAACGGTTATTTCAATATCACAAACAGACACTCCAATTTTATTATATGTATAGATAATAATCGTGATAGATTTTAACTTCTAATTTTCATTTTTCTTTATGAATTGCATTTAACTCTTGGCCTTTTTAATATCGCTTGACATTCGAGCACAATTCTGTTTTATTTTAATAAATTCTCAAGTGTAATTTAATCACGTCTCGAACTTAAACGGTAATGCAGTTTCGTGGTATACATTTTTAACGCAAAAAAGAATTCCAATTTTAATTTAATCTTTACCACGGTGAGTTATGAACTTGCTAGAGTAGTTATATTATTAACTAGCTGTCGCCCGCGACTACGTCCGCGCGTTCTTTCTATAAAATAAAAGAATTTTGCTAAAATAAACGGAGCCTAAGTTACTCTTATTACGTCAGCTGCCAATAAAAGTCCCGTCAAAATCGGTCCAGCCATTTCAGAGACTAGCTGGAACAAACAGACAGACAGACAAAAATTGTAAAAAGTGTTATTTTGGTGTATGTACCGTATATATATTCATATACATGTAGTAAAAAACGGTTATTTCAATATCACAAGCAGACACTCCAATTTTATTATATGTATATATAGACTAGTGATCGCCCGGGACCTTGTCATTGAATTAAGAAAAGTGTCCTATAATATTCCCGCACTCATCACCTACCTTCACGTCAAACTCCTGTCAAAATTGGTCTAGCCATTTGGGAGATTACTCGGAAGAAACGCAGCGGCCAGATGTACAAAAAAAAATGGGTTTTCGATACGTTTGCACAAATATATCGTGTGCATGAAAAATACATACACACCAATTTTATTATATACTAGCTGTCGCCCGCGACTCCGTCCGCGCGTTCTTTTTCTAAAATAAAATATTTTTTCTGAAATAAACGTAGCCTAAGTTACTCCTTATCACATCAACTACCTGCTAATAAAAGTCCCGTCAAAATTAGCCAGCCATTTCAGAGGTTAGCCGGAACAAGCAGACAAACAAACAGAAGTCACTCCAATTTTGTATATACATATATAGTTTGTATTGGATCATGTGGAAATACCCTACTATTTATACAGGTAAATCACAATTTCCAAAACATATGCGTTTAATTTAAAGTTGTAAAAGCTAGACTAAAAGTTATAGAACTGCCGTTGTTCTATTACACGTAAATGCTCTGGTGTGTATTCACCTTAAGATTGTATTAGCGCTATACAATGTACTTTAACAAAGAATAAATTACGACCAGAGGTGACTTCATCTCTGAAATATCAAAGTGATTAGCCACGTTAAGGTCAGTTTATTTTCGGTTCCCAATATTAGAAATATTTTTAAAAAACTTCAGTATCGGCGGAAAGCAGCAATGCAAATATACGTAAATGTCATAACGGTTTGATGCATTCGATTTATTCAACCGTAAATTTATCGCTGTGAAAACTGTGTATTTCAAAATGTTTGCGAGCAACGAGAAGGCTTCACTTACGATGATTTTCACAATAAAAATTATGCATTGAATAAAATGTCGCAGCGAGTCGTATAGAGATCAAATCTCACTTTAAAATATGTTAGATAAATGGCTTCAATGTTGATAGAAGTTAGATAGTTTAGTTTTTTGCATCCTAATTGTTTGCATTCTTCTCAATTGCATTAATAGGAGTAAATCATCATCAACAGCCCTCTGTGCGTTCACAGCAAGGATAGTAAAGCCTCAGAGACTACCCTGAGTGATTAACTGAATGGCGACTAGGCCTTTTTCAACTACTGGTCAACAGTAGGAGTAAAACTGCTTTCATATTTCATTATACAGCACGTCCAGAAAATCACGATTTAAGAACAGAGATATTGTGATAAGTAGATACCGATAATACCGTATGTAACACTTTAAGTGAGCGTGGAAACTGCTACTAAGTTTAGTTCTCCGAAGGGAAATAGTCCGGACGTGCTTGAAAAACAAAACGACGAAACAGAAATTTGGTTTAGTGAAATTCACAGTTGAATGTTACAGCTTAGAATTTATAAAATCATCACGTAAACCTGTTACCAGTTAAAAAAAGTTACCTTTTCAGATAATTTAAATCTTAAAGTTGAAAAAATTAAAACTAAAGAATGAGAACAGCATTTATGTTACAAGAATAACTCTTGCGTTGTTACTATTCAGGTTTTTTAACCAAAGGCACTTTACTAATCAATAATCTCATGTCAATCACACGAAAAAGCATAGCATTAAGCTGTTTATACCAGTGTCAATAAACGAAGTAATGATTGTATTTTTGATCCATACGTCTAAATCGAATACTATTTACTAATAAATTAGTGAGCTGTCGTATGCAAATAGGTACAGTTAGTTTCATTTAGCTATTTAAAGTACATCATCGATGTATGCAAACTTAACTCTCAAATAGCTTTATAATAGACACTTGTATTGCATTATGAGTTGCAGTGTACACGTATCTAGACGTTCTCTGATGAGCGGACCGTTAGATTGATGGCTACGACTGTACTTAATCCAGCCTTACCCACTATGAGCCGTTAAATCATTTTGTTTTCTGACACACGCGCATGATTGGATTTCAAATTACCGCTCGCAAATTGCTTTATAAAATGAGGTTAGATGCAAATATTAAGATGGATGTCTATTTTGTCATTATATACAATTTATAATCTATGTTGTCATTATACTAAGGTAATGGTAGAAGAAGAAACTTTACTAACGTATAAAAAATGTTTGTCGTACGGTTTCATTAAGAACTTATTCTCGTAGCTGTCTTTTGTTTGTTACTCTGTAGACTTAACGCCATCAGCACAACAATTAAGAAGAAATCGGATATAAATAACTGTTCACGAATCTCTTTTAGACATCGTTATTATTGTCATTAATGCGGATGGAGCTTGCGAAGTGTGAAAATAACAGGAATAAGGGAAGTTCGTCGTATAAGTATATATACAGAAGTGTTGTTTAATTATCTTTTTATTCAATTCTATCGTTGTTCTATGAAAAAGGACCCGATTGATTACTAAATCTTCTTCAGTTAGAAATTGCACGACGTTTTACAAAGCTAAAAGAATCTTAAGGGCAATTTTAAAGAATCGGTCAACTATCTAGAAATTCTAAACGATTTTTCATTAAAACAAATGCACATTCCATTAGAAATTCAAGAGCAATTTCGCCAAAGTTCCGCTCGACGGAGCATGTGTGCCGACTGTACCGATATGCACACGAATCATTCACCGCTCTGGCGAGAGTAACAATACGTGTTTAAACTTGACCTCAATAAGGATATTTTACATTAAACCACAAAAATCATTGTTATTTGTAATCAATTATAATCATCGTACAGTCTCGGTCACTTACCAACCTGCCCTTGTCTCTACGGAGGGACACAGTATGTACTACTTTTCCGCACATCTCTGTCAACCGTCATATCTGAACTCTCTATCATCTTACGCATATCCTCTTTCACACAATCCATCCATTCTTTGTTCGGTCTTCCTCTACCTTTGTGGCCATCCACATTTAATGGCATTACTTTCTAATTTATGTGACCATCATCATTTCGCATATGTCCATACCAAACTTACCTTTTTCTTCTCAATTTCTCTATCACTGGTGCTACTTTCAAACTCGCTCTGATATAAACATTCTTAATTTTATCCCACGCAACACATGCCATCTAATGTGGAAAAGGTGCATTTCAGCCACATGCAACCTCTTTTCATCTGAAATACCAAAATTTGTTCCCCTAGATCTGTCCCTTAAGCTTAAGTGGTATTCTTGGATCACATGTCACACCAATGATATATATTATCTCTGAAACTAACGTTCATATATTCTGTACTGTATTTCATATTTTGTTAGTTCGAAACCTTGAACTTACAGTTTAATCTATTTGCTCTTTGAATTTAGAAATGCATCGCGCATGGGTGGCGCGACAATTTAAATAAAAAATATAAATGGTTTCAATTGTTCAAAATTACCCTTATATCATACTTAACGTTAAATCCAAACCCACTCTGTAATTTCTTCTTTAGTTAAATGATTGATGAAGAAGTTACATAAGAAAAAGAATTTCAAATACATGCACTATAAGATCTCCAGTTTAAAATTGTAATTTGGAAGGACTTGCTTTATAGATTACTGAAAA
>JAAOEG020000029.1:1013971-1024634 GCA_011763625.2 Papilio bianor | reverse complement strand
ATAAGTAGTTATGACAAAAACACGATATATCATTGTAATCAGTAAATAATTATTATTTTTATTAATAATAATTAGATGAATAAATGATGAAAGGAGTGATGGTTGTTTACTTTTATCCCATTCTATTTGTAAATTCTACTTGTTCCTGTTGCCTTATTCTCCTTGTTTTATTAAAAACTGAAACAAATTCAACCTCCTTGGAACCTAAAAAGCATTGAAGCAAGCTTTAAATGAATAAGTAAAAATTCTTATTAGTACTTTATTGAATTAAAACAATTTATAATAATTACACATATCACTAAAATAAATCCTATTACAACACAAATCCTGATTAATAACTAGAGTGATTTGCAAAATGCAACTACATATTTGTAATTGGATATAGATGGTGGCAGCTTGCTTACTGTCTTGGGTTTTCACTGTTGGTTTAATTGTATGAAAACATTCACAATTTAACATACAAAAATATGATATTCCAGTCTAGTGCAAGCAAAAATTAATGGCATTAGACAATTATATTCAATGCATTTTAAAACAACTGCATATAATGCTTAATTTTTTTACTTTATTGTAGTAGCTAGGATATTATTTATTCAGTTTTAAAATCTTTGTTAACTATTTAATTATGCATCATAGGTCTTTAACTCTTCAAATATATTTACACACAAACCATATGTAACAAAACTATTATACATCATAATTGAAAGTCTTGGCATCACAACTCTGAACACAGTTCAATATTTACAATCTTTAAGTATGGTCACAATGCATCTTCACAGTCGGCATCCTTTTCCACATTGGCTCGCCGCATGCCCTTCTCATCCATTAAACAATCCAAACATAATTTATCAATATCATCCCATGACATTTGGTTAAACTTATCTTCAACTACTCTGATTAACTTCTTTGCATTATTCATGGCTTCTGTGTCACTCATTCCTTGTTTTTTAAAGATTTTTTTCGATACTTCATACAGCCCTTCAGGATCTGTCTCTGTTTCTTCTGGATTTCTAATGGATCCTCTAGGTTTTTTTATTGGTCTATCAAGCTTTTTAGATGGAACTTCAGGTGTTTTGGCTACTTCTTCTGGCTTTTTAGGTGGCTCTACTGTATTTATTATTTTTCCTTCCGGTTTTTTAACAACGAGATTTATTTTTGAACCTTCCTTGATTGTTGGATATCCCGCGACGGTTTGGTCATCTGCTAGTGTTCTACCTACTAATAATAACTTTTGTTCTTGTACGGGAATACCTAGTTTTTCAAAAACTTGCTTCTTAATTTCGGGTATCGTTGTGGTTGGAAGTATCTGAAATAGTTAAGCAGTATTATAAAATGTTATAACATTATAGCCGTCTATACTGTTCTTATATTTACTTACGTCTAAGATGCATTCTCCGCCCTGCAATTTTTTAACAGTAATTCTCATTTTGGTTGTGTCCAATAAATATCTGTAGAAATTTCGATTATTTTTATTATACTACAATTTTCATAAATTTCATATATTTCACGTTGTATATACAGTTTACAAAATGTATGATGACATGACGATGACATTGACTCAAATTGACATATGTGTTGATATGACAATCAAAGAGCACGAGTTGGACCCGAAGCGAGAAAAACGTTACCATTTGTAGAGACGTGGAAAGCGGTTACAAATATTTTTAGATTATTAATTAGATTTAAAATAATAATAATAATGTAATATTATATGCCGTCATAATATAATGTTTTGATTATGTTGTCAATGACAGTTAAATAAAGTTCATAGTACTTAAAGTCGTAGAAAAATACAAGTTGTGGATGCTGATGAGAAATGATTCGATGTAGACTTATAAAATGGTGTAAATATGCCAATTTAGTGACGAAAACTTTAGTTATTTTTTTATTCCTTTACTAACCGTCACGACGAAAATAATAAAAGAACATTTATGAGAAAAGCGTAGTTTATTATTAAGAAGGTTTCATTAATAAAATATAATTGGCCATGTAAATTGAAGACGCGAGCTCTATATCTTATTTTTTAATAAAATAATGTCACTGATCTTTTAAGTTTTCATAAATAAATTAATTACCTAGGAGATAAATACTGTGCTATCATTTCAGTTAATTTAAATAATTTAGTCGCCAAAGAGACTTTATAAAATATTTCTAAAAACAATGGAGAACAAAATTGAATATGGTACTCTGGGCAATCCTGTGATAATTTTCGAAGCCGATGACATAGAAGGTGATGGTTACATACAGTTTAACAGTAACAACTATTGATAATATAGTAGATTTATTTTTCCTATTCATATATTACAAGCTAATAGAACCATAGAATTTTGTTATAAGACTAGAGGTGTGTGTGCGGGCAATGTTGGTTGAGAAAATTTATATCCTTTAAGTTGTTACATACTACAAAATGTGTGTTTTATAAAATTCTGTTAAAAGCATTATGTATTTATAATTGTAATTTAAGAGCTAACTGAGTAGAAATTTAACTTTCATTCAACCACATATTAAAGAGTATTTTAAAAGTTGTTTCTATAAAATTAAAGCATTTATTAAACTCTAAAATCATTTTCGTTCATTTTTGTTTTTGTTTAATTTTTACACGGTTGACTCGTTTGCAGCGCCACCTATTGGTATTCTGTCATAGATACCAAATTTTCAGGCATTCTGAAGTAGCCCGGATCCGTAGCCTAGGAAACGGGTGTAGCTACAGACAACAACACTGATTAACGTGTTACATAAAATTGCTAGAAATACTATCGAAATTGGACTATATTCTTGAAATATCGCCAAAATAATACATTTCACTAACAGTAAAGTGTTCGTAATTGATTTGGAAGCAATGAGAGGTTTGACAGCTTAGTGTAGTTTGCAGATTGTCCTTAATTATATGCGTTTAAATCCTGAGACAAAACAAGGTAATGTACTCGTGAGATATGCAAGAGTATGTAGATAATCTAAAAACTGCGGAGTATGTAGCGAAGCAGGTAGGATACGTCCTACGTGGTCCCCCTGCGCCGTTCGATTGTGTCCCGAAATGTGTGATTATGTATATCACCTTTATCAGCCGTGAGCGGGAGGGTCGGGCCCGGGACAACGGTGCCTGACACCGTCGTTACTCACGCCCGTCCCGTTACTTTACCTCCATGTCTAATATTTTAATGACTAATTCTATGAAAATGTTACAAAGCCAATAAATAAAAGCTGTAATCAATTTCTTTGTTTCTACAAATAAATAAGTCCATAATAAACCACAGCCATCATATTAATACAAAATATTTTCAAGCTTATGATCTTCTCTAACCTACAAATTGTAAAAAGCTTCTTCACTATAATACAAATTGTTTTACTGGCAAAATAATACAAATTCTGTACAACTGTTTCTGTTAAATACATAAAACATTAAATAAACATTGTAGGAAAAATATAGAAATTGCCATAAGACTCACACTAAATACGAAATAATAGCAAATGAGCAAAGCAGTTATCAGTAGCACTAGGGTAATGTTGTTTAACACAGCATGTTGCACACTAAGAGCAGGTGCGATCAGTAGAGCGAGACACCACCTGCCCACCCCTCCCTGCCCTCCTACTGTACTGCACCACACACCTAAGTCCACAGCTAAATTAAAAAGCAAAACTACAGAGATACAGAGCACTGTATCATAGTAACCGTTTGATCAATATATCAGTCAGTATTTGACGGTGGAAACATAATGAACACTCATTGTGAATCAGTGTTCCTTGTTTGAGTTTTAATTATTGACAATGACCGAGATGGCATTTGAAAACGTGTTTTATTTAGAAAGTGAGTGTTGTATATAGGTTGTGTTGGGAGCGGAGAAGGGATTTGGAGGGATGAGGTGTTGCCAGGATACCCTCCCCAGATACTCTCCGCTCCCTAACCTCCGCACAGATCAATAACATCTCTACAACCAGGGATAGTGTTATGCAATTATTATTTTATCCAGTTTATAATATTTTAATAGATATATTAATTAGTTTTTTTTGTACTTTTTGTTTCAAATTCAAATTCACTATGTTAATTATGTAATATGTAATACATAAATGCTGAGATTTTAATGATAAGAAATAAAATCCTCAACTCCAATGTAAACCAAAGTAATAATTAAATTAAATATATGTTACCAGGAAAATGTAATTTTGTGTATGTATGTATTTCATAAAAATTGCCTTTTATCAATTTTTATAATCAAACTATTTTTCTTATTTAAAGTTTTATGGTTTTCTGGAAAGTATATTTATATTAGTATTTCAACCTTTTTTAAATTTTGTAGCAAAATATGTTGCAATTTTTTAATATTGAGCTGCTTCTTATTTTAATTAACATATTGATTTATAGCTCCATTATTATTGTTTTAATTTCAGTTTTTATAATCTTAAAATTATTCCATACTTCTTGCTTTGCAATAGAATAATAGTTCAGTATTAGTGTTACTTAAATGTTATGTAATCAACTATATATGTCTATTTCAACTTTTTGTTTAAAACTAAAATCATATTTTATTGAATTGAAATAAATGTAAATGATCGTCCAGTTGGAGATATAACGATTTCTGACTTGATTTTATTAAAACTTATTCAAGTTCGGATCCGGAATTTTGTTTTGTGCAGGGCATTCATTGATAATAGATTATTTATATTATACAGAATCTAAGGTTCAAGGTTTACATTTGTCATGTCTAATGTGAAAGCAGTTTAAATGTGTGTTGTATGATATCTTCAGACTTCGAGTGCGCGGGCGACGAGGTGTTGGTGGAGTCGTCGCCGCCCGCCTCGCCAGACATGGCGGCGCGCCTCGCCGCACCAGCGCAGGTATCACGACACGCAATACTCATATACAACATATACTCATATACAAGCTCTCAAATATGTGCACATATTGTAGATTTTCGTCACTAACGCAATTAGTTTGACATATTTGACGTTTATCAGTCTCCCGTTATAATATTTTTTGCCATTGTCATTGTTAATATTTTAAAGCAACTGTTGTATTGTAGGGCACCGCCCCGGGGCCCGGGGAGGGATCACCGACGGCGGTGCGCGAACTAATCGTCGTACCCGAGATGCCAAGCTCCATACATCTGCAGCACGCCATACAGCAGGTAATGACCTAAGACGAAAGCAGAACCCAACCCCTTATTGGACTTGAATTACTTAATAGACGGTACTGCAATCAGTTGTAATACTGCTTCCTTAAATTTGTCCGACTGAACTGATAACATGAAAATTACGTTATTCACGATGTGACCAAATTATTAAATTAACACAATTACCAGACGAAAAACGTCCATTGCTGATCCTGGGATTTCTAAAGTTATCATAATTTAGGTCGGTTCTTCATTTATGTTCTACGATTGCGTTGCGGTAAAGCACTACTTGTAGTTCTAATATGCAATTACCTATTAAAATGGTAGAAGGTTGAACAATGCGATAAAACGTCCGCAGGTGTCGAGCACTGTGGTGGAGATAAACGGCGACAGCTCTGGCCACTCGAGCCCTTCCGCCGACCCGCAGCACACCTACATCACTGTAGCCAGTGAGTAGAGTACACA
Source organism: Papilio bianor (assembly GCA_011763625.2). Lineage (NCBI taxonomy): Eukaryota > Metazoa > Arthropoda > Insecta > Lepidoptera > Papilionidae > Papilio > Papilio bianor. The sequence continues at coordinate 1,019,061 of JAAOEG020000029.1, read as the reverse complement.
CCATTATACAGCATGTTACACATATTTAGAGTTAATTGTTTTCATTTTATTTGCAATACATCGTTGTTGGTAGTTTTTTTTATTTAATCAGATAAATCGTCTTGATGTTTACCTGGAGATCAATTGATCCTTTCAAGTCCCGTCATATCAGTAGTAGACTATCGAGATATTCCCAATATTTATACTGAACACTTCTCTTGTGACCCATTCTTCTCTTATGAAATGTCCACACGCAAATCTTGCTTAACTGTAGCGTTACTTTCACGTCTATGTCAACTGTAAATAGAAATGTTTTGTTATCTTTTCTCCCTTTAAAGGCCTGTACCTATTTACAGTTTTGTCTCAAATGTAAAATAAAACTTTAAATTTGAAAGCAAAAAACTAGTAGTTGCTTCCTATGTATGCACAAATCAATTCATTTTAGTAGTTTTCGTAGCAATTTTAACAGATCTAAGACAACTAGCCTTTCTCAGGTATATTTACACACTAGAAAATAGTGAAAACTTTAATTGACCTGATCTTAGTTCTGTTAGAACTAGTTAGATAAGGGCAGATATACCTTTCGAGGTAGCAGTTGCTAGTCTTCAGGTTGCTTTAGATGTGTTTCGAAGGTTGTATCTACCCTTAGTGTGTACGCACAGTTGCACAAGTTTGATGTTGTGTGTTGTGGCACAGTCGACGGGCCATGGAAGAGAGATGACACTCGCCAACTCAAGGTGGAGGCACCCAGCGACGAAGAAAGCAAGTTGTTTTTTTTATTTAATTTATTCTTTCTTGGGGCTTTGCATGTTTTTTATTCGTCTCCTATAACTAAATTATTAACAATTTTCTGTAAGTATGCTAATTTTAAAACAAAAACTTAATAACTGGGTTCTTGTGGTTACAAATGTATTCTGTTTCTAACAATAGATGTTTATTAGGATAACTATTTTAAGTGTTTATTAATGTGAGGCAATAGTCGTATTTTTAAATTAAAATTTACGACCTTAAAATTAAATTTAGTGAGTGGCTAGTTATAAGGGTTGATAAAAATATCATCGTTTATTTCATAGTTTTGAAGAAATATGTCGTATTTTCTCGGTTTGGTCAATGTTTCATGATTCTTGTGTAAAGCTTTCTCTTGTTAGACTACTCGTACGGCACACGTGCCGAGGGAGAGTATAATCGTTCATTATTACGTCGGATATCGTTTCAAACAGTGGCCCAGCTCAGCCGCTCCTGGGGAAGCCCTTCATTGATGTTTGAATTACAAAAATACATCGCAAAATCTCACCCCTTGACGTCTCATATCACTGATTATCTCCCACCTGTTATACCGTTACATTCAAATGTAAATTAAAACTTCGGTGTATGGAATAAGGTTTAAAATTAATCATGATGTAGCAATGAAAAAAAAACTTAATAATAGCAAATAATTGGTGATGCCCCATCGGATTATTCAGGTGGATGCGCTCAAATGTCGTAGTGAAGGGTCCGTAAGATATTGTGTATTGTGATATGCGATAGTCCACCTGCGCTGCTTACCTTTGATATGACGCGTGCCGCCCGGTTTATTGGACGACGCTTTTACTGCTGCGTGTATATACGATTGTAGTACACTGGTGTGAAACATCGATTATGTCTCGACTCCGCTATCATCAGACCGATATATGCTACGCCTTGTCAATCAAATCTTGTAACGATATAGTTTTCATGGATTATCTATATATATTTTAGAGTGTCTGTTTCTAATATTGAAATAACCATTTTTTACTATATGTATTAGAATATTTATACGGTACATACACCAAAATAATATTTTTTACAATTTATGTCTGTCTGCCTTTCTGTCTGTCTGTCTGTCTGTCTATCTGTCTGTTCCGGCTAATCACTGAAATGGCTGGACCGATTTTGAAGGGTCTTCTTGACAAGTAGCTGATGTAATAAGGAGTAACATAGGCTACGCTTATTTTAGAAAAAGAACGCGCGGACGGAGTCGCGGGCGACAGCTAGTATTTAAATTAATATATAATAATTTCATGTAATTATTTGTTACATTTTTTAGTTTTAACATTTCCCATTGTTTTATTTTGAAATCAAAATATGAGATTGATTTTAAATTAGTCTAAAGCAAGAAAGTACGACTTTCATTGTTTCTTTATTGCTTATGTTTTTTGATCAAGATACGAGTATTTAGCTGGTAACCATCTCCTATCTTACTAATATTATTAATGCGAAAGTTTAGATGGATGGATGTTAATTCGAAGAGATCTCCAGAACAGCTCATCAGATCTCGATTAAATTTGGCATAGATATAACACATAGGCACCTTACTAAGTTTATTTTTTAACTAGCTGTCGCCCGCGACTTCGTCCGCGCGTTTTTTTTCCTAAAATATTTTTTTTTCTAAAATAAACATAGCCTAAGTTACTCCTTATTACATCAGCTATCTGTCAAAAAAACTCCCGTCAAAATCAGTCCAGCCATTTCAGAGATTAGCCGGAACAAACAGACAGACAGACAGACAAAAATTGTAAAAAATGTTATTTTGGTGTATGTGCCGTATATATATTCATATACATGTAGTAAAAAACGGTTATTTCAATATTACAAACAGACACTCCAATTTAATATATGTATATGTAGATTTCACGCGAACGGTATCGTGTGGCGGTGTCCCTTAGTTCTTATTATTTTTCTCAATCAGATAGCCGAAGTTAATGGCAGTATTGCTGTTTATTAATGTATGACTTTCTTATCCTGAGATTCCATTGTCGAAACACCTTTACAAACAAAACCTAGGCAGTTTTACAATGTGCGAATATTATATCTTTCATACTATTATGTGTAAAACTATAAGGGTATTTATTAAATTTCAATAATCATAGGAACGTCGTAACAGGCGCGCAAGGCCGAACCATCCTTTTCTCGAAGCGGCAAAGGGCATTTATTTTTACTTCTATGTGTGAGTTTTCTTAGTTCTAGTGATTTCAGCTTTCTTCAACAGGTTCAATATTAGTAGACGTCGTGGACTCAAGATCTTCTTGTAACAAATATCTTAATCTAAATATATTTGTATATAACTAATCTCAGGTAAGTATATAAAGATCAAAAGGTGGGGTGGTTGTTGTGTCGTCGAGCGATGACAATGGCGGGTGGGGCGAGGTGGTGGGGCGGGGCGGAGCGGGGCGGGGGCGCGGGGCTGTGTGCCGGCGTCCTCAGGCAAGTTGCCCGGGAGATGTCCGTCGGTATGGAGGTGCCTCGCTACCGTTTCTGTGAGTTCCCATGTGAGTTTCTCGCCCCCACCCTGCCTATGGTCTGAGGAGGTCTACATCCAGCCCGGAGAGCAAGCCAAGATTAGATGTTAAATATCTTTCGTTGCTAGCTTTGCTCGAAAGTCTTAACTTTAAATGGTTTTAAATAAAATTTTAAATTTCAGTGTTGCTGTCCTTAATCGACGTCTTCTTTTCTAGTTTAATTTTATTTCACGTAAATACTGTCTCACAATTTGTTTGATATTCAATTTGATAAACGTTTTCCTTTTATTTATCATAGTAATAAAATAGTATTGTTGATTATTAAATATAATTTTAAAATAAAATTGAGGAAGTAATTTTCGCTACTAACCTAATTGTTCTAATAAGAAATTGCTTCATTAACAATACGTATTCAGGACTTTAATAATATGATTTTAACATTAATATTAGAGTGGTTTAAAGTGCATAATGCATGTTTAAAAATTAGTGTAGATACTGTGCAACTCTCGTGGCAAGTCGATGTTCTAGTCATCCTGAGTTCTAGTTTATCTGCAGACAGGGGAGCATGCATGTAGTTGTTGAGTATCAAGGGTAACATGTCTGGTGGATGTGCAGGCGAGGGAGGCAATGGCGTCAACTACCACGTGCAGTACATGGAGCCGCAGGAGCTCTACGCCCAAGGTCACCAGCCTCACATGTAAGATTCAGAACATTTGTGTTTTAATATTATAATTAATTTGAAGCCAATTCGCGCTTATACCGGGTACAAAAATTGTTTAGTCAAAACAGTGATTGTGTTGGGGTGCAGGGAGCAGCTGCGCACGTATCCCGTGTATAATGTGGGGGACGTGGGCAACGGGCAGACCGTGGGCCTGGACGTGGGCGGCGTGGGCGTGGGCGTGGAGAGCGCGGCGGAGGGCGCTTGGGGCGGCGACTTCGCGTTCGCGACGAGCAACACGGTGGCTGCGGCCGAGCCCGACGTGGCCGACGCGCCCGACGCGCCCGCCTCGCCCGCGCCGGCCGCGCGCATGCCGCCCGCCACCGTGCAATGGCTGCTCGACCACTACGAGACCGCTGAAGGTGACACAACATCTTATGCTTCACTTCGAAAAGTAACAATGCAAATAAAGGAAACATTTTTTTATAAAAGAAGGGGGCAAACGAGCAGCGTGAAAACCGAGGTGACTACGTTGTATGCGGTCAAATGGAAGGAGTTGGTATTGGGGTGCTCCCGCCCAGAGATGCGAGCAGTATTCCATGTGGGGCCGAACTTGCGCCTTATAAAGTTGAAGGCGGTGCTCCGCCTAGAAACACTGCTTCGCTCTGCTGAGCACACCTAGCTTTTTAAAGGCCAGCTTGGCCTTCCCTTTCAATAATCGCGAAACAAAACATTTAATATAGCTCGGGCCTTCTGAGACACCGGCTACCGGTTAATTTGGTTGCATAACAAAATGTTGTATTGTAAAGGCGTGTCGCTGCCGCGGTCGAGCCTGTACGCGCACTACCTGCGGCACTGCGCGGCGCACCGCCTGGAGCCGGTGAACGCGGCGTCGTTCGGTAAGCTGATCCGCTCCGTGTTCGTGGGCCTGCGCACGCGTCGCCTCGGCACGCGCGGCAACTCCAAGTACCACTACTACGGAATACGCGCCAAGCTCGGCGCCGACTCGCCGCTCGCCGCGCACGGCGACAGCCAGGACATCGATCTGCAGGCTAGTAACAACGTTATTTGTATTTATACACATATTTGTGTAAGGGTTGTAAACTAGTTTGATTGTGGTTTTAACCGACTTCAAAAAGGAGGTGGTTCTCAATTCGTCTGTATGTTTTTTTTATGTGTGTTACCGCGTATCTCCG
>JAAOEG020000029.1:978647-989847 GCA_011763625.2 Papilio bianor | reverse complement strand
ACAAAATAAAAACGGCTAACTCACGTATACTTAATCCGGTGTCGGCACCGACTAGTTTCGAGCTCATCGGGGGCTCTTCTTCAGAGTGAGTGGAACTAGTGTTATTTCGCGATTGTGCCCCGTCTCTCACTTTATATTATATATTAATTATTATTAAATTAACTTATTAACTTAAAAAAAATCAATTATAGCTTTAATATTAGTGGTAGGTCAGTTTCCATTTTTTAATTTAGCAATTAGTTTCGAGAGAATTTTCATGGCCTAAGTTCTTGGTCTTCAGTCCGTTTAATAAAGGCACATGTCTTGAGATTATTGTGAGTTTATGTGTATAATTGGCAGTCAGGTGTAATAGTTTGAATAGCTCTAGAATTTTTGGGCACTAGCCAGCGTCACGATGATCCCCGCAGGGTCACCGGCGCGGGCCCACGCGCCTCCTCTCGGAAACAACACATTACAATTTTATTAGCGGTAATCGTCTTAAGTGTTATCAGCCTAATTGAATAATGCATCGGCATAGTAAGGAGCGACTGCTTTGTTTTATTATATCTGTTACATCGCTCCGCCCTCGGCGTCGTCTATGGAATTTTTTACCAACTTTGTTATTGAGGTAATCAGGTAGCCGAGCAGAACGGTAACTGTTTTATCTAGAAATATCGTAACATATGTCTACTATAATAGTCTATAACATAGATTTTATCCTAAAATAAAACATTTGACGTAAATTCGATGGGTGGTTCAGAAAACAATTCGTTAGCAAATTTTTCTGAATCGTAATAAATTAAATGCCTCAACTGAGCACACTCGTATATCTTTTTTTTCTTCCACTTTCCATATCTGTGACTAATTAAGAACGAGGTGAACACAGACTGACAAACAATTTTTCATATATAAAATTATAAAGCGGTGGTCATTGTAACAGGATATGAGAGGCGCGGCGCGGGGTAAGACGAAGGACGAGTGATGCTTAAATTGATTCCAATGACGCATTCCAATGCCTCCATGGAGCGTCTACCGAAGCGATCTAAGAGCTCGGCGGCCTTCCAATCCGATAGTAATAACTAAATAGTTCCTGAGCGAGTCTTCGAGACTAGTAACTCTTAAAACGAGGTTTAGGCTAAGCGTTCGCCCACATCATGCCCGGTGAAGCTGCAAATGCTTCTTAAGGGCTAACAGCGACGATTCAGTCACAACAAAAGAAATCCAATGCAGATAGGTCACTGGTCACCTTTTTAACCTTACCACGAAGTATTTACCGAAAGAGTTTTAGTGTATGTCACTGTATATGTAAGTTTACTTTTATTTTTTATTAGTATTAGTTTATTATTACTAGTAGCGATTGTGACGCAGTAAGAATTCAAATATCCGGTATTTTTTTCTATACATGTAACAAAATTGGACTGTCTGCTTAATAATATTAAAATAACTGTTTTACTACATGTATATGAATATACATATATAGGGTAAGCAAATAACCTTTTTACAATTTTTGTCTGTCTGTTTGTACCGGCTAATCTCTGAAAATCGAAAAACACATTGGTATATGGCTTTCGAACCCAGGATTACAAGTCAGTGCGTAATCTTTGAGCCACTGCCGCTCTATATATAAAAGGTCAACTGAAAATAAGTTGTGTGTAAGGTTTTATAATTCGTAATACTAAATAGAATTAAAATGAAATGTATCAAATAAAATAAATCAGTCACTAAACATCGTTTATGAGATCCGAAAAAACAGATTCAAAGTCAATCTGCAACATTGTCCTTTTCAATTAACTTTTAGTTCCTAAAAAGTCGTCATCAGGCCATTATCCATTCAGACAAGACCAGATTTATTTATTCAAGGTTAATAACCAATATATCCAATTGAAAGTTTCAGCAATTTACAAGATCGTTAATAGAGTAATAATTTTGCATACGTTATTTTATAATGTTACTAATATTATAAATGTAAATATTTAAATGGATAGATGTTTGTTTGAAGACGTCTCAACGGTTTGACGGATCTCGATGAAATCTGTCACAGATATAGAAAATAATCTGGAAGAACACAGGCTACAACTAAGTTTGTTTTATTCCGCGCGGATGGCGTCGCGGGCATAAGTTATGTCAATATAAATAACTATTGCATAGTAAGTGAATACAAATATAGTATAATATAATATAACAATAATGATCCAATAAAAATATTTTTAAAGAGTTCAATAATAAAATGATCGCAATCATTACGTGGATGTATTTCTTACTAATATTATAAATGCGAAAGTTTGTATTGATGGATGTTTATTAGAAGGTACCTCCGCAACAACTGCGTGGATCTGAATGAAATTTGGTATTGGAGATTGGAGAACACAGTCTGGAAGAACTCATAGGCGACTTAATAAGTCCTTTTTTTACTACGGCGTGGACAAAGTCCAGCGCAAAAGAGAGTTTTGAGTTATTTTTTATAGGATATCTTCCGTCGGGCCGATCGGCCTTTGGATCTATCAATCCAATATGATTTATTTCCCATTGGGTATATTGATTTTATAGATTCGTTGGACCCAATGGGAAACACCTATTTCAAATTATAAGTAAGGACGAAGGTAAACAGTTAAATAATAATTAAATTGATTTTTATTATGAAATCTCTACTGTGGAGGTTAAAGATAAGGTAACAATGTGATAATTAAGTATTAATTATCAATTTGTACCCTAATGCGGGACATGATAATCTATCGTGTGGTAACATAATTTGAAGAAATTAGTTACGGTTTGTTTAAAATTTCTGTTCTTTATGAGTAGGGACAGCGCCATCTACACTTACTTTGCTCAACTAAAGTAAATGTTAAGTACAAAAGTGCATTAGTGTTATTTTTAACCGTAAGATGGCGGTTTATTAAAGACTAGTCCCAGAAATTAAGCTTTTTACCAGTTTGTTTTGTTTTGTTCATATTGATCTAATAGATTTTATATTATTATTTATTTATTTATTTTATTTTATTTTTCTGATACGTAAAGACCACGACCTGACAAGACAAGACTGAAGCGGCAAAGAAGAAGAATAGATTTTACAAAATCTTAATAATCCCAAATAAATAATGTTTAATTTTAATAAATCGAGTAAAATTGCTTTCAGTATGATTAGATATTATACTAAAATATAAATTTATAAATTTATTTTATGACTTAAAAATCATGCATCGATTTAGTAAGCCGTTGCAATACCTTGAACAATAACTACTAGTATAATCTATGGTTGAACCTTAAAAAGTATAAAAGTTTGTTGGTTTTGTCAGTCAATTGTTTCTAAGGTTACCTAAATTTTCCATTAACCCAAAAGCGGCAATAATCCGAAGTATTTGTACGGATTCACCGTTGCTTTGAGTGCAGAATGCGAAGCAAGTATGAAATCCCAAGTATTTAGGGTGAGCAAAGTGGAAGGGGGGAGGTTTATCGGGGTTTTATTATTATTTATGCCATAGAGAGAGGTCATAGCAGAATTTAGCTTCTTATTTCTGGCTTCAAAGATTACGGAATCGAAAAACTTTAGTAGACAGATAACTTTGTCCGTCCCAAACTTGAAAATTAAATTTTCCTGTTATGTGTTTAATATTAGTTACTACGTCGGTTAAATAATGATTTAATACTATATGCGGATTACAACTATATTCTCCATCTGTTTAATTTCAAAGTTTATTTGCTACGAAATACGGAGTACGTCATTTGACGGGAAGTTTTGGAAGTGCGGCGGTAATGATCATGAACGGAGACTTATGCAGTCAATGAAGCCAGATTCAAGTTAGCAGACTGTCTGCTGCCAAAACTGCAATCAGACGGACAAGTTTCGGCAACTTACGCTATTATATCGCTCATCGAAGCCACGTGTATTGTGGTTAAATGTAGATTATTAACAATCTATCCAATATTTTTCGTTTTATTCAACCGAATTAGGGTTTTATCGAGGCTTTTGATTTTTACTTTTCCCGCGTATGTATCCTAGGTTATACGCCATACTCATTGTGCCTTGTAGCATATAACGCTCACAATATTTTAATGAGAAGTGTTATTCAATTACTAATTTTTTTAAATATTATTATTGTAATAACAGTCTTAATTTTTTCTTTGTGAAATAAAGATAATACGAAACCGTGATGAGCATGGCAACACCATTCATCACTGATTGCTTCTCGTATCTCAGTTCTCGTCATTAGTTTTTGTTCAGAGCTTTCGCTAACGTTTCCGTTCGTGAATTGATTATGTTCAATCAGATTGGATGGCGGCCATTTATTGCTTCGCAAATGTATTGTTATGATTTTGTCTCATCCTCCGGAAAAGATTACCTTATTTGTATAGTAATAAGATATTTTTGTTTATTTATTGGAAATATTAGGAAATAATGTGACTAATGAAATAATGACTCGTAAATAATCATATGTTACTAGTCAAATGAAGGACTTATTAAGTATTATTTTCGTAGTTTTATGAATCTTACTATATACCCATTTCTTTCATGATCTCACTTACAAAAATTATGTTCATTATGCATAGTTTTAGTTAAATATACAGGCTTATTTTTTAATTATCAGAAAATAAACAATAATATCATAATTTTCCTAAAAACCTTACCATTTAAGTCCGAACAGTACACGTGTGAAGAGGCTATCTGAAAACCAGCTCAGGAACAACTTTGATCGTTTTTGCATTAACTGACACATATTTTGTTTTGTAATATATTTAAATTTATTTTGTGTATTTTTGTGTGGCAATACAGCATTTTTCTATTCTATTCTAAAAACCTACTTATTGGTCAATTGCATTAAATGTACCAGTGTACATACATACAAATATAACGGTTGTCATAATAGGTTCCACCAGCCCACAAGACAAAGTGCATTTGCTCCGAAGTATTCTATAACTAATTTCAACAATATATAGAGCTGACAATATCTCACATTAGTCAAATGCTTGTTACGAAATTGTCCTAACCATTTTGACACATTTTGTTGATTCTACTACCGATATCGCTAATCTAATTTTACAATGTCTATGAGCTCTGTTCTATGAAACCTACTCCAGGCCCACTTACTCCGTTATAGCCTACTAATTTTTCATTAATGAAATGACTTGAGATACTTTGTTAAAAGTATTGTATACATGTTTTACAGGAATTTCTACTATCTTAATTTGTTAATAACTTTATCATTGTTGATGTACTGAGCTTGTATGTTATCCGTTTAGTTTATTGAATCGTTTCGTAAGCGGTTAGTGTACAGAAGTCTTTATTTCTGTTGTATTACAGTACAGTTGCGACAACGTGATATATCGTCGCAACGCACTTGATTTACTGCTGGTGAATCCGTTTACCGTATCTGTTTGCGTAATATTTTCCCATATTTGAATACGGTAATCAAAACTTTCTTAATAAGTCTATCATGATTTTATTATGAGATTTAAGCTATGTCAAGATAGATTTTTCTTTTACCTGTCATTTTATTTTGGTGTGAAAATTTTAACAAGGTTTTTGTTAAGTCAGGTGTACGTTGACCTTTAATTCGATATTTAATTGAAGCTATTAACATAGTAAATAGGATACACGCCATTTTTTATTTATTTGTCTCTGTGCATCTATACATATAATAAAATTGGAGTGTCTGTTTGTAATATTGAAATAACCGTTTTTACTACAAGTATATGAATATATACGGTACATAAACCAAAATAACAGTTTTTACAATTTTTGTCTGTCTGTCTATCTGTCTTATTCTTCCGGCTAATCTCTAAAATGGCTGAACCGATTTTGACGGGACTCTTGTTGGCAGCAGGTAGCTGATGTAATAAGGAGTAACTTAGGTTACGTTTATTTTAGAAAAAAACTTTTATTTTAGAAAAAGAACGTGCGGTCGGAGTCGCGGGTGACTGCTAGTCTTTAATATATTGCTCGGAAAGAGCATGAACTAAACATGAAATAAAATGAAGTCGGTACTACAAGAAGTCATATAAAGAAGATCTTTGACGATGATATTATTGTTTTATTGCCGTACGGTTTATTAAATTCGTCTGCAGACGACTGCTAACGGCTGTTTTATGTCCTTGTGTTTGCGTTGTGAGCTAAAGGGGACTACTAAGTGTGCTTTATAGGTGAAATTAATGGGGAATTCTTCAATAAGTAGTGTCTATATAATTTTTAATATCGACGCTCTCGAGTGCTCTCTTTATTTATAGTCAGAGACGTGAACTGCATTTATTTACACCGAAAAATCGTATAATAGTTGTATTATTTTGGATATAAAATACAAGTTACTCTTTCAGTCATCAGTCCCGTAATCAAACTTTACTGCCAGACTAGCTTTTCCCTGCGACTCCGTTCGCGACGAAATAAAAAAAAACTTGATAAGCCTATCTGTTCTTCCAGACTATAATCAATATAGGTCCCAAATTTCATCAAGATACGCGTTTGGCGAGATCTAACAAACATCCATCCATCCATCTCAACTTTCTACAATATTATAGGAATTTTATCTCCTACTAAGCTAATAACATATTTATAAGCATAAGTACGAGTTATTAACCGTGTGTACTTTAATTTTCTGTTCATGGATGCCTGGTGCCGGTCCCACGTGGAACTTCACGCTGCGGATGTCGAGTTTTCCAAAACTTTCCCGACTGTTTGTGATTTTAAAGTGAAGTTGGTCGTAGGAGGCATTATGAGTTTTGTTGCCGTCCTCCGTGTCCGCTTCAATGCTGGATAATTGTGAAGCAGTTCGTTAGATGCAGTGCTTCAGGCTAACGCTCTAAATTACATACATACTATGGCTATGGTTAAAATTTAGTAAACGCCGCCGTTCCAAGGACTGTGAAATACCACAGTAAGTAGTGTATCCGTGACACTCCGACTAAATTGTGAAGAAGTGTTAAATGTAATGAAATCTAAATAAAATATATACTGCCCATATTTTATTTTATTTTATTTAGATATATATAAAATCAAGTTATATACACCTGATTTCAACTATTTGTCAACTTAGGAAAAATTTAATCTGTCTATTTAAGATGAATTTACTCATCGCAGTATTCTGGAAAAGATTTATAAAAGCTCTAATAATATTCGCCATATTTACAAAGACCTTTTTATTTTCGGGCTACAGTATTGATGAATCCGTCATCACTCCTGAGAATAGGAGAATAAGGTGACCATTAATTTAGTAAATACTAACTTTAGCCTCGTCTTTGTCCACCCAAAGTACAAAATCAGAATTAAATAAAAGATATCCTATAGCACCCGACAGTAGTTTAACTTCCCAATAATAAAGAATTATTCAAATCGGTTTAGTAGTTTTAGGCATTTCAACGCAAACAAACATACAAATATTTCTTTTTTATAATATTAGTGTAACAAAATAATAACGGCTAACTCACGTGTTTCTAATCCGGTGTCGGCACCGACTAGTTTCGAGCCCATCGGGGGCTCTTCTTTAGGGTGAGTGGGACTGGTAACACTTCGCGGTCGCGGCCCGTCTCTCACTGCGCGCCTGCGCACGAAGGGCGCGACTTGATGGGGCGGGGGGCGCGTGTCGGTGCCGACACCGGATTAGAAACACGTGAGTTAGCCGTTTTTATTTTGTTGTAATAATGTCTCACGAAAGTTTAAACAGTTTAATATTAGTGTAGATAATTTTGAAAAAAAAAATAGGAATCGTATGATGTTAGATATTGAATATTACTGGATGTTATTATTTATTGCTCATTAATCTCACTAATATCATGAATACGAATGTTTATATGGATGTAACTCCAGAACATCTCACCGGATCTAGTTCAAATTTGGCACCGATATAGAACATAGTCTGGAATAACACATAATCTACTAATTAAGTTTTTTTTTAATTACCCGCGCGGTGGTAGTCGCCGGCGACTGCTATCGTAATAATGTTATAAATTCGAAAGTTTAGATGGATGTTTTTTAGAAATTTGGCATAGATGTAGAGGATAGTCTGGAATAACACATAGGATACTACTTTTTATTCACATTCTGCGCGTATGGAGTCGCGGGCGACAGCTAGTATACGCATAATTATCACTATATCTATTACTGGTACTTTAGATGTTATAGTAAGCTTGCGATTTTTTATTTTATGAGAAGTTCTGAAGCCTTCGCTTAAATAAATTTTTCTAAAAGTATTTTTGTTAGGAGACTGTCCCAAGAAATGTGGAGTGCTGGTAACCAGTTTCAGTAACTGATTATTTTCCCTTATCCCGTCCGATTTCCATCATTAATGTTTGTCGAGAGAAGAATTGATTGCGTTCAATACAATGGCGTTATGTCTATTTATTTTGTCGGATCATATATTTATTGTTTGTATTTTATCAAAATATACAAAAATATGAAAATGTTGATTTCCGTTCAAGGTAATGTATTTCTATTTTGTATCATCATTGTCATCAGCTTACTATACGTCACCACTGAGGGGCTAGGAGCCTACGCGGAATTGCTTCCATTTCACGCCTGTCTTTTGTGTGGTCGTGGTATTACACCGGGCGAGCCGGCCCATTCGTGCGAAGATTCGGCTCTACCACTGTTAAAATATTATAAGGTGGCCATCGGGTAAGCGGGCATCTCGCTAAAACAGCGAAGCGACCGCTGCCCATAGACATCCGCTATTGCAGATGCGTTGCCTACCTTTAATTGACGGCAAAGGAGACACACGAAAAGAGTATATTCCTTCCTATTCTATCCCTTTCATATGAGTCCCCTCCTCCGTCAAATCCACTTTCCCTTCCAATCCTTATTAAAAAATTGTGGGAAAGGAAAAGCATCACAATTAGGCCTCCGGCATCTCACTCATCAGACGAAACGCGGAATCGATTTGTTATACTGAAAAAATTTTATCTATTTAATTTGTGAATCAACATTGATACACTATTTTAGTACAGTAATTATATACAAGTGTATATTGTACAGTACATGTATAATTGTACAGTAATATAGAACAATTATACATTATACAGTATACAGTGTTACAATATTTAGTAATTATATAGAATTAAAATAAATTAATCTTAAATATATTAAAGACTACATATACATATGTAGTAAAATCTGGCTAAAACATGTAAATATAAATTAATTTAGAACGGATTACAATGTCATTAGTGCGTGCCATTATCCAAAACCCAAGGGCACTGTTAAAAAAATAAAAAGGTCGGTACGGGGACGCTAATGTATGTACGCATACCGGTCCAATGCAAACATCGTTTAAGCAGCTACAATGAATTCAATTAGCGCCAGCAAACAGGGCGTTTGGGAGACGCGGCCTTTGTGCGAGCTTTGATGACGTCACGGAATCTTCTTTACGGCTTCCGCAGACTAGATACTTTTAGTCGCACGATAGTTTGATCGGGCGCTTAATGTGCAAGAGTATGTATAGGAATGCTGTCTTTACTCCGATTTGGTATCGGCCGACTAAAAAGTTGAATGCTTTACGATTACTCTACGTTCTAGTGTACCCACAACCAACTCGACTATTTAGTGGTGCCAGTGTGCGCACTTACAGCTCGATCCGATCAATCGGGCGACTAAAAAGTCTCAGGTCTGCGGTGGGTTTTAATACGATATCTAATTGAAGTATGCTGTAAGAACAGAGGAATACGTAAAATAATAAAAAATAGGTTTGTACATCATTGTATTAAATTACTATATCTCGTGGTTGGATTTTGCTGCGGGGAATATTTTACAAACATTCAATTCTCTAATTATAGTCCAATGAGAAGGCGAGACACAACTAATAATAATAATAATAATATAGCCTTATAATCTGAATTTAGGTTTAGGTTTCAGGTCGTAAATACGTGAATTATAGTTTCTAATTTCAGCGTGCCTCTTTGTATAGGCCTCCTCCAAACTCATCCACTGTTTTCTGTCTCGCGTAACTCTTCTTTAATTTGGACCGGCAGTCAACTTCAAGTCGTCCTCCCATCTCATTAGCTGCCGTCCTCGACTCCTCTTTCCATCCCGCGGATACCATTCCGTTACCGCCTTACTCCATTTATCTTTTGTATCACGCATCATGTGTCCTGTCCATCGCCTTTTCATTTGGTCGATTCTGTTCAAGATGTCGCTCAATTTAGTTTTTTCTCGTAAATCCGTGTTCCTAATTCTATCTTGGCGTTTCGAATGAGTCATGCACCTTTCCATTGCTCTTTGACACGACAGAGACACAACTACCGCGGAATAAATATAAAGCTAGCTTTGTTTCCCTTTACACATTTTATGAAAAAATAATAATTACATGAGACTTAAAAATTAACTATTTGAACTGAAAAACTATCATAAATATATTTGTAAATATTGGTAATATTACCAATATTTACAAATTAAAAAATAAATTGATGTTAGTTTTGTTAGTTACTGTACTAAAATATATGTATACAACCATGTTATTAAAAAATTGGTATGGTTAGTTAATTTTTCTCCTTCATCTTCTGTATTAGGGCCACCTGAGGCGATGGAATCTTCCTCCAGATTCTTTCAAGGCTTCCTATCTGCTGTATGCTGGTCCAAGAGTGCTCACCGATTTTTGTTATATAGCGCGATATAAGGAAACATAAAAAGTAGCGTGGGATTTAATATTATCATTAAATATTTTCCAAGTATAACTCAAATATATCTCAAAAGCAGAAAATATACGGAAATAAGTTGAAGATAAATTAACTTTTAAGAAATGTATTCATGTTTCCCCAGTCGTTTAAACCAACGTAAACAAGGGACGAAAAGTTACGGCGCTTGTTGGCAACTTCCTCAGCTACGGTATTACGTCAGGTGAGACGCGTACGAGTACGGATGTATTTGTTTGTTTGTTCGGCAAGCTATTCGCGAGTTAGAAAGAGCCTCTTGGAAACTCGTAACGGATAAGCTAATGTTTTGTATACCGAATTGATGTTGAGACTTTTTATTTGGATAGTAAAATGTGTAAGATTTGATTTGTACTCTATGTACTTACATAGATTCTGTGAGTTCTAATATGGATAAATGGATTGAAAGAGTAACATATTTAAATACTTATTACTTTAAGTACATGATAGCATATATAGTCGCGTTTTTATTTTCTGCTGAATTTTATTTTAAACTGAATTAACAAAGTTATTAGGTACCCTATGTGTTCCTCCAGATAATCCGATAGGTTCCTAGATCCGTCGATGCGTTCTGAAGATACCTTCAAACAAGAAT
>JAAOEG020000029.1:920039-965635 GCA_011763625.2 Papilio bianor | reverse complement strand
CTCTTTAACGACCGCCTCTGGCTATAGAATGAGTTATCGTTCTCTCCGTACTGTTTGCTAAATTGGTTTTGTCACTTGGATGAATGATACACATTTACATACGTATTTCTGGTTAGTGGGAGACGGGCAAAATTATACCAGTCCCACTCACCCTAAAGAGCTCCTGATGGGCTTGGAACTAGTCGGTGCCATACGGTGACACTAGATTAAATATACGTGAGTTAGCCGTTTTTATTTTGTTTTAATAATGTCTCACGAAAGTTTAAACAGTATTATTTCTAGTTACTACTATATGTAAATAAAAGCTATACCACAAAAATTCTAAGAACAGCTAACGTTCTTAAATAGTTAAGACGGAATCGTGATAATATTCTCTCCAAATGTAGCATCTCTAGTTTTTGTGAAAGACCACCCAGAGACATCGCGTGATGTCAAGGTCTCGATGAGATCTGATCGCGTTTGCAAGTTTTTATTTTTATTTTAATTGAACGGCCATGTTAGTGCACCGATTATCTTATAAATCTTGTCCCCTTTATTATAAGGAATGTGTCGATTGCAGCTCGACGTACACATTAAAACGCTATAATGTTCGACCACACGCGAGATTATCTCTTTTCTTTGTTACGTGTTTGGACCAGTTTTAATGAAATCTTTTCGTGGTACAAGGTTAAATAATGTGTGTGAACTATCTCCACAAGTATTCTGGAATGACAATTGTATGTAATAGTTGACATAACTCGTTTCTTCACATGTTTAAAGAGTAAGGGCGGACAAGGGATTTTAGATCAGAAACATATTATTCTGTTGAAATTAAAGAGATAGAAATGTTTTCGTCACTGACTATCATGGTCTATTTTTTTTTACGAAGGGTCGCATTACTGTAGCTTGTTCGTTGTTACAGTTGCTTTGTGATAACTATGTATTATATAAATATATGTAATTATATTATGTTTTAGTTATAGTGGTAAACGCCAGCAACAACCACATCTTATGCATGAATTGGCCGGCACACATTATATACCATATACATTATACACCAACTTACTTAGTCACCAACCATTTTTATTCTAATTCAAGTGTGACATTCAATAACATTAAAACATCATTTTTTATTCAGTTACCCTTCGCGAAAACGGCGCGTTAGCATAATATGACATTGTTTCCTAACGATCGTCGGCACTTTAACCTACATATAATATCTCGCTGCCAAAAATAAAGGTAAGAGTAAGAGGTACCGCGGCCTCCCGAACCTCCCCTCAAGGGGTGGGAAGGGCGAGGTGACTAATGGCGACACGTTACGAGACGTATCATACTTCCAGGATGACGGCAGACATGTGCGTTTTCTTCACATAAAAATGTATTCACGTCTGCTATGACATTATTAAATATATATATATATATATATATATATATATATATATATGAAGACAAAGTTGTAAAGCAATCAATTAAGTTTTTTTTATTTTATTTATATCTGTTCCTTACTCCAAAATCTTCAGGATATAGTGACCAGGTAAATTTTACCACTATTAAACCCATCAGATGTATTACTTTATTCATTGCTCCATTCTTAAAAATGAATGAAACACAGACTTCAACATTCATAGAGTTAAAAGTATCTGTATTTTAAATAGGTTTCTTTTCTCATGGCTCGGGAGATTTAATAAGGAATTGCAAGTTTATTAAGTAGTTAGGAGCTGCGCTCGCTGTCCGCTGCGCGATGGCAAGAATTACAGCGCTGCATACGAAACTAGAATGGATCAGAGATAATAAACATTTGGTACACTCTAATAGAATACAGTTTCTTCATATAATACTGAGCAAACGGTTTATTGATAAGGTTTAAGGATTAAGGATTGCATTGACCGTCTATGTACTTTCTTCCTCATGAAGTAGACTATTAGTTCAGTTACAATTGAGGTATTAAAATTAAAATCTCTATTTACATAGTGCACCAAATGTTGGCCACCTCTGCCTCAGTTAGTCCAACCAGCTAGAGAATTCTCAACGGACGTGGATGAAGCGTAAGCATTAGTCTAATGTTCAGCACTTTAGGTTGAAAATAGCGTAACATCGAGCTGGATTAACGCGATCGCTTTGTACACTGGCCGCTGTAACATTGACAGGTGATTATGACCACTATTGAGCTGTTATCAGATAAAATGTGTATAAAGTAAAACAATTTAGGTTTTAAAATTTATTACAAGTACATTTTTTTTATACTACGAGTTTGCAAACGATCAAGCGGCTGCCTGACTTCGCCAAAAATGCGAAGCCATCTCCCTATAAACTCCCTTATATCTATAGACATCCTCCCTATTGCAGATGCGTTGCCTCCCATTAGTCCACGAATGAGAAGATGCACCAAAAGATAATTTAAATTTTAAATTTATCTTTCTTCGTGTCTCTTCTTCCATCACGGTTAATTTTTCAACCCATCCTTTCCTTATAAGAAAAGGGTGGAAAATGGAAGAAGATGAAATTAGGCCTCCGGCACTAATCAACAAAAATGCGGAATTTTTTGGACTCCCCACTTGTCTTCTGTGTGTATTACGGTGGGTGAGCCAATTCAACAACAGTTGTTATTGTTGCTAGTGCCTACTACTGTTAACACACAATTATATTTGGTACTTAAAACTTTATTTACTGATTTTTATACTTTCGTTTAGTTCTCACATTTAATTGTACTCGTGGTATTTTACTAGTAATTATATCTATACATATAATAAAATCGGAGTGTCTGTTTGTAATATTGAAATAACTGTTTTTTACCACATGTGAATATATATACAGTACACACACCAAAATAACATTTTTTTTACAAGTTTTGTCTGTCTGTCGGTGTGTCTGTCTGTCTGTTTGTTCCGGCTAATCTCTGAAATGGCTGGACCGATTTTAACGGGACTTTTATTGGCAGGTAGCTGATGTAATAAGGAGTAACTTAGGCTACTTTCATTTTAGAAAAAGTACGCGCGAACGGAGTTGCGGGCGACTGCTTGTATAAAATAAAACAATAAATTAAAACAATTTTCCACACCCAACGGTGCTGTTTATTAAAAAGGAAAAAGGCCCAGTATCCTCCTAAGTGGCTTACACTAAACAAAAGATTATTTGTGAAAGTATAGCTGTCGAAAGCATTTGCCGAGAATTTTTTTATCTAAATTACCCGTTAACACCTTCAATTTATTATGTTCATACGAAAATAGACTTTAAATACTAGTAATTAAGATTTATTAGAGTTGAGCCTGTTGTTTTTTTGTAAAATAGCGTTTGATATGAAAATATTGGAGTTTCGCGTGTGAAAAGACGAGCAGGTGCAAGATAGGAAAATAGTGATGTGCGGGTCCGTTGTTACTTTCACATGAAACTTATAATCTTATTACATTTTTCGCTGGATTTAATATTACATTTATTCGTGATATTTTCGATATTTGAGCACAAATTTTCTTTAATATTAAGACGAGACTTGCTTTTGGATGTTTCCAGATCATAGAAAGAAGATCGCAGAAGAATTTAACTAACGTCCATAAACACTTCAGTCATATAAGCGAAGAAATTTTAAAGTTGAGAGGAAAGAGTTAAAAGTCGATGAAATAAAGTCAATTAATGGATTAATTTGTATTTTATTACGGTTAATTTTTTATTTCTCTGTTGGTATTGGTCGTATGGAATGTCTGTTTTTTGTAAAGTGATGTACATATTATAAAATAATTCTGTAATCGACTAATTCTAGTGACATATAATACTATGCTATTACAATGGTACCTAATAAAAGTAGGTCAGTAGAAAAGTCACATCACTAGCAGTACTCAGCACATCACTAGCGGAAGTAAGGCGCGCATGCCTGGCTGCGGAAGGAGGCTCCGGCAATCCTGGCTCAAGGTATACCTGCGTGTGAATGGAATTTTTTATAACTCACTGATATATTCAACTTTTCATTTCTCTGTCATGGGAATTGTCTATGAGCGGTTACTTGACGGAACTTTGTTTATGGTTTCACAATTCTTAATTTTCTGGAACAATTTTTTCAAGCAATCAGGAAACATAACAAAATAAAAACGGCTAACTCAAGTATATTTAATTCGGTGTCAGCACCGAATAGTGAGTTAGCCGTTTTTATTTTGTTGTAATAATGTTTCACGAAACTTTAAAAACTTTAATCCGGAAATATTTCCTATATGTACGTGGTCAATACATTTGAGGCTAGTTTTCTGAATTGTATATGTAAAAACGAGCAAAAAATCTGATGAGATTATTCCAATCCTTAAATCATTAGCGGTAGTAATTGAAATGTTGGGTTCAATGACGAGAAATGAGATGACGTTTACAGTGATACGATTTATTCCCGATTGTGAATTTTACATACTGTTGCGGTAACCCTACAATAGTTAGACGTACCTACAAATTACAGTAATTAGAAAGTTAGACTTAAGCTAAACTTAAAAGTTATTTGATTGTCAGTCTTGCATAACAATACGGTCTTCTACAACTGTGGGTCCCGAATCGGGTGCATTTCGTGTTTGCGGCCCGCGTACTAAGCATGTATTTATGCTAATGGAGTCAGGGGAGCCCTGGGGGACAATCGTGACAATTTATGGTGCACCAGTATTGGTGGGGTTCAAACAAACTGAGATGTTAAATGAAAGCGGAGGAAATCTTGATTACAGTGTATGGAGCAAAAAGGCGAAAAGCGAAGAAAAATTGTTACGGAAGTTATCGAATCTTATTTCTTACTAATATTATAAATGCCAGATGCCCAATGGACCTCAACGAAGAAGATGATAGTCTGGGTACTTACAAATTTGTTTTTTTTTATTCCGCGCAGATGAAGTCGCGGGCGAAAAGTAGTATTTATGTATACAATAAGTTTAGTTGCTCTAACTTGGTGTCAAATAGGTTGTAATGCTATTCCTGGTTCGTTTATTGCAATCGCTTGAGTACGTTTGATCTTGTGACGCAAATTCAAGGTAATTGGCCCCTTGTTTTGTATTCACCACTCCAGGTCGGTCGTTCGTTACCAAACTGATGGCAGTTCCTCAGCTAATTGCTCCACGAGGCTGCTACGGATCTACGCGGTGATCTTTTATTCAATACCATTCGATGACACTTGTTAAATCAACAGCGGTTTGTTAAAACTAACTGCGGTTTAATTGGCTCACTATTGTTTTTGTGATTTGTATTTGTTTGCCGTTGATTGGATGGTTTATTGATTTTAAACAGATGGATTATTTATTTAGGTAATTTGTACTAAAATATCGCTAATTAACCATTTATCTGAAATAAATAGTTAATCAGCAATATCTGGTTTATAAGTGTGTAAAGTTTTTTGATTGTAATTTGTGTACGCTTTTTTATAAAGATACAAATATTTTCAGCGCACAACTGTCAAAATATTGCTTACACAAAAGCTTCGCCAAAACGTCTAAAAGCCACTTGAAGGTATTAAAGATTGCCGACGCTAAAATCTTAACACCCCAAGCGCGAGGGTAGAAAAAAACCGGGTGCTGTGCTCTCCAGACCATTCTTCGTAGTACCATCCCCAACGGACCGGTAACAAAGACAGTATTCTTCGATTTTGGGGCTCAAAATAAATTGGTTATTTTGGTCCCCAGCTCTCAAAGGTGCTTCAAGTTCATTATTCTAATTGCTTTTTCATACAAAACTCAAACGGTTTACTCTTTCGAGGGCCATTCAGTTTCACGAATGAAAACGTGGAAATTAAATTATTTTTTCCCTTCGCACGGATGTTTTTGACGAGATTAATTCGAGATAATGGTTCTTTCCTCCATTATTTTCTTATCTATTTTTTTTCACTTTCAGGTGCGGATAATGCTTGAGATTATTCTATTATACATTGAAGGTTGTACGGATTTAAAAACAATACATTTTAAGTCACCAAAAATCAACTTTAGTGGAAAAAGAATAAAATATAAGTAATAGAAATACTCCGAATATAAATTAAACAAGCTTGCTTATTCAGTAAGAATTTTAATCTTTAATAAAATCACGAACATTACTCAGTTCGGTACTTCAATAAACCAATGCTAAATTAAATGTACTAAACTTTGGTTAAATACGTCATCAACCGACACAGATTCGCCGCACATTAATTGCTGTAAATATGTATAGAGCAAAACAAACAGCAAGCAATCCGCTAATGGGGTACATGAGAATTAAATTATCCCCTTCCCGCACCCCGTCCCTCATGCGGCGCGATTTACTGCCGGTCCGTTTCGACTGCCGAATGTGGGCTTAGTCAGGACAGACGTATTTTTTCTATTTGCGAGGTTATTAGTTAATTGTGTTCAAGAAATGATCACGTAAATGTCTATGGTTGATTGCACTTATTTAAATCAACTTATACTATACTACGAGTACTATACCTTGAACAGTAATATGATAATCGTTGCCATATTGCGGAAAAATGTGAAACTAATTCTTTTTTGCATATTAGGAAGTGACACAAAGATAAAAGCGATTAAAACGCCAGACCGGGATATTTGTATTCTTTTTAAGTCCATATGCACTCGTGAGCAAAAATAAAGGGTCGCTTAAGAAAGTTTTAATAACTCGGAAAATAGAAATGCTATCTAACTGAAATAAATTGTGTTTGATAGTCAGTTTAATTTTTTATTTTTTTATTTTAAGGATATTTAATTGTCTATCATGCACAATTTATTTCAGTTAGCGTCTTTATCTATTATACTATATTATTAGAAGAGAATGCCTTATAATTGGTTTTATTTACTCATAACTTATAAATAGAATATTTAAGAACATTTAAAATACCTCTATTAACATTTGAGCGAAAAGAAAATGTAAGCAAGTTTCATTAGTAAGTAACAATGTGTAACTCTAAATGAGACAATAGTCATTACATTCAAAATAGTAAGAGCATACTTCACAGAAGACAACATACAAAGTTCTTCATAAGCGTAGTTAGTGTAGCCGCGACGACGTCGGCGGTGCGCCAACTTCCGGTATTAAGTTACGGAAGGCAGGGGACGAGTCAGGCTGAATGGAGACTAGACTTAGGAAGTCTTGTTGCTACGGGACATGCAGGTTTCGTGTGCTGCGCTATAAAGGAAGTGATGTAGTAACGTTATCAATTGTTTGATCTATTGTTCTTTCAATTAAAATATCTTTTATACAGTCGTGAGCAAAAATAAAGGGTCGTTTAAGAAAGTTTGAATGTATCGGAAGATAAAGACGCTAGGAAGACTAAAGAATAAAATCTAAATAAAAATAAAACGAATGAAAAATACTGTATTAACCAAGTTTACGTAAGACATCCTTTTTGGTTTAAGTTTATGTTTTTGATGAAATATAAATAAATTAATAAAAATATTTTATTGTAAGGATATTTAATTGTCTATCACGCACAATTTATTTCAGTTAGCTAGCGTCTTTATCGCCCGAGATATTCAAACTTTCTTAATTTTTTTTCTTAATCGACCCTTGCTTTTGCTCACGGCTGTATAATTTTTCTTATTAAATATTAGCATATTTTTGTTAATATACTTATATTTCTTGTAACCATTACAACTTTGGTCTAGGCTTGTGCTAGGATGTGGCTAAAGACAATAATCGAATGGGGGGATTCAAACTCTCGATCACGTGATCGGAAATTTGCCCCATTTACCTTTGGGCAATTGGCGCTTCAAAATCTGTTTACGGTTGTTAAAACACATCTAAGATAATAAGTTGCTAATATAGTAGGAATAGAGTAATAGGTTCTAATCGACAAGCCATGACGCAAAAACTGTACTAAATTCAAACGCACCTGTGGTTCTTCTAGTGTTGCAGATGTATATAGCTGACGATGATCACCTTGGTGTAACCGCCGCTAGTTTGCCCCTTCTCTTATTTCTTAAAAACTTATGTAAATATTTCTGAGATTCAAGTCGCTGTTATGAATGTATTTTATTTTTTGTAAATAACTATTCTATAGCGAACATCAGAAACATTAAAAAAGGAATTAAAACGCGTTTAACATTTTTCATTGTGGAGACGAACGATAAATTCTCAGCTGGAGCAAATGCTATTTTAAAATGCGCAAACTTTGTAACTTAAAAAGCATTTCGCGGACTGCTGAAGTGTGTACACCGCTTAACTATCGCGTTGATTTGTTATGATCGCCGCGACTACGCTCAGCGGGAGTTTTCAAACATTACAGTTTACACAGCAAACAAAATTCAACTTTAATTGTAACTGTGTAAGATATATAACCATTTAAAAGTACTGATCACCCAAATCGCAAAACAAACGAAACTAAACATTATTCCTGTGTACCAATTAAGGAAGAGATAATGAATTGTATTTTTTAATTAAAATAGAACCCTACGAGTTAGGAGATAAAGTCTGTTCTGTCTTGTGTTGGAAATTTTAAATTAAATACCGCCTCGCAACATCTTTGTTCGCGGAGTAATATTTTTGGTGTTATGACAAGTGTTAACAATTTATTAATCTACGGTATTCCGCACTGCTTACTTTGCACCAAATGGATTTTCTAACAACTCCTTGCTACAACTACAAATATTCATTATAAAGTCCTAGTTTCTCTAATTATAGGTGACAGACTTTTTTCTCTCTTCAAATTCGGAGTGACATTGTAGAAAAATGCCTTTGGTTTCCAAACATAAAATATTCACAAGGAAATAATAAATTTTCATTTCTATGAAACGAAAGCAATTTCGTTCCTTTCTTAAATCTAAGGATATTTCATATAATCTGTGTAAAAAGTATAAAGTTAATATTTGACCATCAGACAGACGCGCACCCATCTTTGTTCAGGATTAAACTTTTCTCATTTTCGAATTTTCGGTTCGAGGTCGTTAGGCTATTATGATCCGAATTGAAATTTCATTGTAGCGTTTGATTCGGAATGAGATTTAAAAGGAAATTGCTTAGATACTTATCTAACAAATGATTTAGAAGTTAACAAGCAATTCTTAGTGAAGATACTTCGTTTACTGTCTCACAAATTTCTATGTTTTCCTCAAATGTTTTGCATTACCAGTATTGAAAATAGTTCACTTGTTCCTTGTCATAACACCTAATCTATAAGTAGTATTCTTTCTTATTATAAACGAAATTAAAGTACTCCAGTTACGTCCTCTACCGGAGTAGCACGGTGACTTTTTAATCCAAACTCTAATTCCCCAACAAAGAGGATTAAGGTGAAAGAACCCAAATCAATAGGCGTCCCCCGCGGCTTCCCACAATAACTCCTGACCTTTCAACATGCGTTGTCCTGATAAATTGATTCCTTTGTAGTCGTCTCCTTTCACTCATTTCACGATAACGCCATAGTCAGAATGTTGCTACTTGGCCAGATATTCATATATTGTTTGAAATTTCATTTGTTTTTAGATACAAAAATATATGAGCGACAAGATAGACTTGTTAACTTAAAGAATGAAACTGGTAATCTTATTACAGGTTTGAACAATCACGTGCTGGAGAATAATAAATTCAATATAATCAATTGTCTTTAATGTTATTCTAAGAGTAAACTATTATCATATAAATATTAAACGACCAATTTGCAGCAGCAACACTATACAGTTCTTTATAGAATCGATTGGCTCAAGACATTTTGTCGAGGCTTAGGGGAATGATTATTTTATAACAGGAACAATAGGCGCCCTGTGAACATTGTTTGTCACTAAACAAGATTGCAAAAATGACTTAGTGAAGCTTTATTTTATCTATATTTTCTGACAACAAAGAAAATATAACCTATTTCATCATGAACAACAAGTGAAATATAAATTCTGGGTCTTTAAGTTGTAAGTTCGAATTTACAATTCAATTACCACATAAATTTAAAGTTGACAGCTTTTTAATTATTTACATTGCTGTGAAAACGATATTAATTACGAACCAATATAGTAAATGCGTTTAATTGTTCGATAGAGCGACAATAGGAGGGGACTTAAACCGTTCGCAGATCAGGCTGTAAATCAGATTACCCGTTTTATAACCTGTGGTGGCCGCTAATGTGGAACCTTTTAGCGTTTACATAAAATTTACAGCTTAACGTCTTCATTAAGATTTTACTCCGAAGCGTAATGCTAATGGAAACTAAATTATCGCTTGTAGTAACGATCGTCTTTGTAATCGCCTATAGCCTGTTTAACTGTCGTCGATACAATAAATGACTGGTTGTTTACCAGAAACTTTCTTATGACGGACATACACGTGATAGCTTATTTCATTTTAAGTAATATTATTAGTTGTCCAAACCATTCTTTGTCTAAGGTGGTAAACGAGCAAGCTGAATTCGCTAAAATAGCAAAGCGGCAGATGCCAAAAGACATTGCAAATTGTATATAGTCTGCATACGTAGTCGTAATGTAATCGACGAAGGAGACGTATAAACGGGTTATCTTCCCTATGTGTCTCTACCTCTGCCAAATCTATTTCCCCTACCCATCCTTTCCTTATAAAAAAGTTGGGAAGGGAAAGAGGACTAAAATTAGCCCTCCGCAATGCACGCTTACCAGGCGAAACGCGGAATTGCTTGCACTTAACGCTACCACTTCACACACGTCTTCTGTGTTATCATGGTATTTTTATTTATTTATTATTCAGTTCCTAACGATTCAAGGGATTACTTGGTACAAGGGAAGACAAGTACTTAATGTTTTTAAGTTTTTAGTCGATACTGAACATTTCTCATTTTCGTGTTACGTTACGAAATTACCTGTCATGCAAAGCCGCGTTGTGGAACGGTTTGTCTTCGGCGGTATCTCCAAACCAATCCGACTGAGGGTTTTTCAAGAAGCGAGCTCTCTTTTTCAAAGGTCTGCAACGCATCTGTGGTTCCTCTAGTGCTGCGGCGTCCATGGGTGTCGATGATTATTTCGGTGTGACCGCCACTCGAAAGTAACTTCTTTTATATAAAAAAGTCAAATATAGAATGAGCATAAAAAAACTGTTAGCATATTAAATATGATCTTTTGAATCTTTAAAACTACAATACAATTTTCTACGTCAGCTGTGCGACCGAGGGAAGGTTTAAAAACAAATACACCGTGTGCGCACAGAGCAGACTGTCACGTGCATAGACGTGCCAGTGTTCGTACGTCAGAATAAGCACACACGGTCCTTACAACTGTTAAATATTTATTTGTGAAGTATTGATTAAGGGCAATGTTACTGTCGTAAATTCTTGAAAAAACGAAAGAAACGTGATGCAAAGAACACAGTATCAATTTCATTTTAAATTGTCTTGACTTTAATTTATAATTGAAATCAAACTTATAATGGACATAATTTTTGGTAATTATTTATCTATTAATCGATATAGTTTATTTAATAATTGAGGTTATATTGTACTGTACCTTCAACAATTTTCGTTTAAACTATTTCGTCCAAACAACCGTGAGTCCCATAAGTCTAAAGTTTGGCTGTCGATGTCGGCCGGGTAAAGTCGGACAAGCGAGATTTTTCACGTGTATTTTCCGGAGCTCAACAAAGCTGGCTTTTGCTAGACTTAGTTTAGTTAGTATTTTTGAAGTTCTTGGCACGCGTTTTAAAGTAGCATATGTCCGAAAACATTATCGTGGACGAAATCAAAAATGTGACCATTATAGTTGATTGTGATGCCAAATTGCAAGGTACTTTTAAGTGTTGCCTATTTAAAAAATCTACTTCTGATATGTTGAAACTAAATAATATTGAATGTTTTTGTCATGTAATTAAATAAATAATGTAACATAACTTTGAAATTCAAACCTGCTATGCGGTTAAGACAAAAACTTATCAGCGTGGTACAGTGTAACAGGGGCCGACCTTCCGCAATCACAAGTCGTTCCTTGCAACACTAGCGCCACACTTACTCATTTCGCGACACGCGACGCTACGCCGCGGGTACAAGGCCGTAGTCACCATGATTGTCATTAATCTAGGAATAGTATTGAATAAATTCTTGCATATTTCGATTATAACAATTTGGATGAAACAGCATAACAGTTAAATATATCATAAAGCTAGATACTGAAACGAAACTTAAATTATGAGGTGCTTACAATTTGACAGCGTCAAAATTTCAATAGAAGTTTGCATCTTAAGTGTGACCTTATCATATTTAAATGTAATTGCAGTATTCGGTCGTTAGTTTATCAATATTATAAAATTCAAGCAATAAAAATAAACATATAATTTTAAACCCATTCTATAACAGCGTTGTGTGTAATGGTCGAATAGTAATGTCAATTAATTCGATAAAAGTTACTTCAGGCCTGTCTTTAATCAGTTATATGAGAAATCCCGATTGATTCAAAACGTGTGGCTGAACAAGGTGCAGGTTACAATAAATAAGTGTTGGCGAGGGACAGGCACGCGAGCCCCCGGCCGCGGCAAACGAGAGACTTACGGCGCGTACCAATATAACATAATCGATTGTTTGTCCTCCTCATTGTCCTCGATAAGCCTCTGTGCGATTGTACGTACTGCAGACACGACTGCACTGGACACGCGATATAATTTAAGTGATACAAAGATGAGTTATTGATTTTAAATGATTTTGCTTTTAATGTTATTTATGTAATTTTTTGATATCAAATTTTAAGTTATTCTTAACAATTAGAGTTAACAGTGGTGTAGCCCGAAGTTAACATCTTTTGCATGAACTTTTGCGTGTCAACGGCCTAATGTTAATCTACGTTCTCTTCCCATTAATAAGGAAATGATGGAAAGGGGAAGTGGATTTGTTGGAGGAGGGACGTCTACGAATGGAAATATTTTCTTTCTGTGCGTCTCCTCCTCCGTCTATAAAAGAAGGCACAGCATCTGCGAATCCAGGAGGCTGCTTGCGTATTTGCCACCTTATGTTTTGTAAAAAAAAGTCCAAATTAATACTATCGATTAATTATTTGTTTGTCTGAATTGTAATTCCTTTAAACTTTTAGGGGTTTGTAGTGTTTTCTTACTACATTAAAGAATAGGATTTTCTTGACATCTGTTACATTTTTCCTCGGCTTGCCAGAACATTTCTCAAAGCCAGTATTAAATCTTTGTAAGTCGACTGCAGCTTACAGACCGGATTTCTAGAACAATGCACTGTTCAAATAGTCTCAAGAAAGATATATTCGTGTATCAAAGTAACTTTCAGTTTATATTTCTACTAGCTTTCAACTGCGACTCGGTCCGTGCGGTAGTAAAAAAACTGAATTAGTAGCCCATGTTTTCTTCAAATATGTTCTACGTCTGTTCGTTAAACCATTCTGGAGATACGTTCAAACAAATGTCCATCCGTACATACATTCATGTAAATATTCTAGTTTATTATATTAGTAAGGTACTTACTGGCATAATAGCCAATTATTTAAATAAAAAAAAAACAATTCTAAGGACTTATAATTAAAAGTTTGTAAAATCAATTAATCACTAGAGTGATTTTTGTTCACTCATTCCTAAATGTACAACCCATAATGGCCAATGCATCTGCGGTCCTGCTAACGTTGTGTATGTCTATGGGCGTCGGATCAAATCATTTTAGACGATCCTCTGCTCATTTGGTTCCTTATACTATAAAAAAAATTTCGATAAAAACTCGTAGAAAATCCAGCGGAAAAACGAATAAAGTGTTTCTCTTCTATACTGTTTCCTACTTTAATAAAGATTTGCTAAAACGGTTCTATAGTAAAATGTCAAAAGCGTTCAGTCAACTTGAAAGTTGCGGATTTTATGACGAGAATTAATTCTCGCCGGGTAGCAGGAACTAAGTCTCTAATGGCAGTTAATAAGACGCAAGTATTCCTTTTGGAAGCGCGAGTCTGTTTTTAAATCAATTTACCTTTATGCTCTCAATGTCTGCGAGAATGCTCTTATCGTGTTTGTTTAGGTTCCAGCTTCTAATAATTTGTAAAGTCCAAAAAAAATTCATTTTTGAAATCTGAACTTAATCGGGGTATAGCCGGGTTTATGAAAAGTATTAAATATGTGTAGTTGTTATTTAAGAATTATTAACCAGGTTCATGAAAAATATAAAAAATTGAAAATTATTATTTAAGAATTTATAATTAGCTGTCACCTGCGACTCCTTCCGCAGGGAATTAAAACAAAACTTAGTAGCTTATGTGTTACTCCAGACTATGTTCTATAACTGTACAAAATCTTAATAAGATACGTTAAGTCGTTGCGAACTTATTGAGTAAATAAGAAAATTATCCGTCGGGAATCGTAACTATTTCCGAGATCAAAAGTAGCCTATTAGTTCTTCCAGACTATCCTCTATCTACATCTATGCCAAATTTCATCGAGATCCCTTCAGCAGTTTAGGCTGAAAACTCTAACAAATATCCATCCATCAATCCATGATTATGATTAAGTTTATTGTAATTATCATGCGGGAAGATAGACTAATGTTTAAATGAATTCAAAGCAAAATAAGCAATAACTTGACGTTTTAACTATATTTCTTAGTTATATAATACGATATTGCCAGAGTGTCGCGAATGTATGTAACTTGGAGTAAATGTTACGTGTGGTAGTGCGTCGCGGCCGCACGCTACTCTGCGTGCCTCACGCGAAATCACGACTGTCTCTGTGTCTACTGCATTACGAGATAGAGATGAAGAGACGTTGCAATAAGATATTAACCAAATAGACATTCATTTAGAAGGGTAGAGATGAAATTTTAGTTGGTTAATTGTTCGTATAAGTAACTCATTGTAGGAGGTTAGTACATTTTCTTAAAGAATTAAAAAAATGTCTTTAGATCGTAAATAAATAATTTGTTAAAGAAATGGCAAATATATATGTCATAGAAATTAATAGTGTATTTCATGTAAGTGTCACGGGGATTACGCGGCGGTGCTTAGACGCTTCGCCTTCGTACAGAGGAGACACTGAGCGCCCGGGGGTCGTTACGAGTGATGTAGAGTGAATAACTAATTAAACTTACGGGCTTTTTAAGACAACCAGAGAAGACAGAATTGTAATAAGTTCTAGTATTAACTAAGGGTTCATTGACACTGGTAAAGTAAAAATTTTAATATGATAATTATAAATAAAAAACACTATACTGTGGCCCAGTTATTTATAACATATGTAGAGAAGTTTGGCCAAGTTTATGTAAAATATACTTCCGAAATAGATTTTCTTTGTAAATATTTTAATACGGCTGAGAGAGTGCGCAGGCACGAGCAGACCCCCAACCCGCCGGCCGGACGTCCGGCCCGCGTCCCCCCACATACGGTACTTCCGGTGGTGACGTCACGATTAATCTCGCGCCATCTTCCGCTGCGCGACGCACCAAAATAACGACCATAGATACGATGTTTTCTCATTAATTTATCATACCATGATTGGGCAACATCAGAACTCTACATGTTAAGAAAATTCAACACATTCTTTTATCGATCCAAGTCTTCTTAAAGTTTAGTACAAATCTTTAATATTGATTCATCCTTCAGGCTCTAGGTAATTCAGAGGAAAACTAATGCTTCTATGAATCCTATAGTTGTTATGTGTGGTTCCTCCGATGTTGCAGATGTCCATGGACGTCGTTATCCTCGGTGATCTCGCCGCTCGCTTGCCTCCTACTCTTATATTACCTATATACACCTTTATACTTGAGATAGTTGAAAAATATAAATACCAAGTCTTAGTATATGTAGATTGAAAGTTAATTTGGAAGCCACACCTCGACGACGTATGTGAGAAGCTACGAACAGTTCGGTGTTGGCTGTCCCTGCTTAGACAGAACATGTTACATCTATGAATTGAATAATTTAAAATACTTATGTATGCATTTCTAAGCACGTCTCTACCTCATATAATGTACCAATTTACACGTAAGTGTCAAAATATGTGCTCGAACAAGTTCCCCATGTCACACGCAGTAAACTTACAACGAGGAAGTGCATGTAGTTAGTATGTGTAATTGCAGTTAATAAAGTTCCAAGTATTCCTTTGAGACGGCTTGAAGCGAGCTTACTTGAGTTCATATGACTGCGGAAATCTTATTTGAAAATTTTACTAAGCATCCTCCACGGAGAGTGTATGTTAAGAAGCTTTCTAGTAATTTAGATATTCTTTGAAAATAACGCTTTTTTATGGTTGGCAAAATAAAAATGTATATATAAGAGAAATGTCGGTGGCTCAGTGGTCAAGCACTTGACTTGAATGCAGGTACTGCATACTTGGTTTGAATCTGGCCTTGTAACAATGGGTTTATCGATTTTTGAACTCCATTTTTACATTTATTCAACATTCTTACGCCATGACGACATCGTGATGCAATCTGCATTGGCAAAGAAATACAAAAGTATGTGTGAAGTCAACCAACCCGCAGTGATCCAGCATGATTGAATATGGCCTAGTCATCCCTAACTTAGGGTAGGCTTCCATCCTCTCAGTGGGGATTATAGTGATGA
This sequence comes from Papilio bianor, assembly GCA_011763625.2. NCBI lineage: Eukaryota > Metazoa > Arthropoda > Insecta > Lepidoptera > Papilionidae > Papilio > Papilio bianor. The sequence goes on along the minus strand of JAAOEG020000029.1, from coordinate 949,247 downwards.
TGATAGAAGGAAAAGGAAAGAAAAATATCTATTGCCATTCAAATTACTTTTGATTTTACTTTTACTTTGAATTTACTGTACTGTGTGTACTTTTGAAAATGCGTTTTCGGCCTTAGATTACTGGATTTAAATTCTAACAACAACAACGTTTGTTTGGTTATATCTCTATAATAATAAAAACTACATAACTAAATGTTTTTAAACTGGTAAGCATTAACTTATATGTAATAAACGACTGAACACTCACGTGTCCGGTGTCGGCACTGATTAGTTTCGATCCCATCGGGGTCCCTCATCAGGGTGAGTTACACCGGACAAATACGGGATGTTTAGCCTTTTTTTTATATTAACTTATAATTATATCCTTATAATTATGTTTAATGATTAAATTGGTTTCAATTAAATGTAAAGTAAGTGTAATTAAATTAGTAAAAAAAAATACCGACTATCTAAATAAGTTCACAACAAAATGCACTAAAACGTTCCAAAATGATGTCATGAATACCCACCCTCATGAGAAAGAAAACTCTCTTTTTTGTAGTATTATGTCAGTATTGTACAATTATTGTTATTTTGAAGTCGGTGTCGGCCGAGGTAGATTAGTAACATTTATATCTGAGATGTTTTAGACCCAGTTACGTTTAAAGTCCTACGCAGGCCGAAACCGACTTCAAATTATTAATTTTTGGGAAGTAGGTAAATAAACCAAAAACGTTGTTAAAAGGGTTTATTGCTCATAAATATATTATAATATTCTCAGTTTTAAAAGTAAAAATATAAGTAATACATAGTTTATATAATACAAGCTATCACACGCGACTCCATTCGCGCGTTCTTTTTCTAAAATAAACGCAGCCTAAGTTACTCCTTATTACATCATATACCTGCCAATAAAAGTCCCGTCAAATTGGTCCAGCCATTTCAGGGATTAGCCGGAACAAACAGACTGACAGACAGAAGACACTCCAATTTTAATATATGTATAGATTATTATACTAATACCAATTTTAAAACAAATAGTGAGTTAACGTTTTGTTCTCTCGGAATAAGTACGCTATATTGCAGAAAATAAGCAGTATTCAGATAAGACGACACAACATTTCTCCGCTGTTAACGCAGTTGTCCGCTGCACTCGACACCGAGCTCATTTATGAATAGACTAATTACAGATGTATCCTTAGTTATAGCATCATACAGTACCAATTGCCTCGATTTGATAGACATGTTTACTTAAAAGGAAGTCTATAGTATTCATGTTTCAACATTATATAATTTTTATATGAATAAATTAAAAAAAAATTTTTAATGTACTTTTTCAAAAAGTTAACTCATTGTTTACTTTTATAGCAGAGAATTTTAATAAATAATAAGGGAGATAAACCATTTTTATACCTTTTTCTTTCTTTTACTTACTAGCGGTCGCACCCGATTCCGTCCATGTGGAATTAAAATAAAACCTAGCTAATATCCTATGTGTTATTCTAGACTATATTCTATAACTATATAAAATCTCAATAAGACATTTTGAACTGTTGCAGAATTATCAAGTAAACATGAAAAAACTGAATTAATGTATTCCGCGGGATCCATAACTATTTCCGGTATCAAAAGTATCCTATTTGTTCTTTCCGACTATTCTCTACATGTATGCCACATTTCATTGAGACACACTCTAACAAACATCCATCCATCCATCTAAAATTTCGTATTTATGATTTTAGTAAGTTTTTTTTTATTTTCATACATTTTATGATAATCTATGCCAGAACTTTATTGTACTCTCTTAATATATGAAAATTGTTGCAGAAATTGAATTCATTTTAATAAAACTCCAAGTTGCAGGACCATTATCATTTATATGGTCCAACTTAGTCGGGAGTGCAGAATTAATTCTGTCCGAAACTTTAAATTGTTAACTTCATTATTTACATGGAAAATGCAAAATGGTTTATAAATTAATTGTTTAAAATTACATTTTGTTTTCCAACAAAAAACAAATCATCAAAATATTTCCGTTAAGTGAAATTACTAAAGTTATTTTATACCCATATTTGGTAACTGTTACTTAATATCACGTTTTAGTAATGTATACATCACAAAATCTTGCGGCATTTTGAAAATGAACCATTAAATAATTAAAATAGCTCATTAACTGAGACTCTCATAGTCGAGTTAATTATTAATGGTGACTTTAAACTTGTATACGCGCGTTCATAATTTTGGGAACCCTTCGCGCCATCAATTTTCAAACGTGCCCGTTGCTATTTCGCGTTAAACCGTAATAGCCGAAAACTTACAAAGCTCCGTTATCTACCCATCTAGCATATTGTGCGTTTCAGTGGGCTTGTTACGATTGGGCCGCGTTCACAGAACATACGGATGGAAAATGCGCGCAAGTTGATATTATATTTACAACTAGCTGTCGCCCGCGACTCCGTCCGCGCTTTTTCTTTCTTTTTAGAAATAAGTAGAAATAAAAATCTTATATTTTTAAAAGATTTTTTATAAAATAAAAATAGTCCTTATTATATCAGCTACCTATCAATAAAAGTCCCGTCAAAATCGGTCCAGCAATTTTAGAGATTAGCCGGAACAAACAGACCGACAGACAGATAGACAGACAAAAATGGTAAAAAATGTTATTTTGGTGTATGTACCGTATTTTCATATACTTGTAGTAAAACACGGTTATTTCAATATTACAAACAGACACTCCAATTTTATTATATGTATAGATAATAAATTGATGATTCTGCTTGTTCTTAATTTATATTTCTAAATAATATTAGAAACAAGTAATAATAATAATTACAACAGTAACAATTAGTAGTGTGAATAGGCACTTGCTAGGTTAGCGCGTACCATCTTTCGAACAAACCTTCACTTTGCATCAGGTGGGATCTTGGTTGAACACAGGCTTATGAAATGTAAAAAAATACTAGACATATTCAGTCTACAATACTTAAAACTTAGATCTAGCACTAATCTTCATTACGTTTACATTATAATAATTCAAGGAATAATAAAAATACTGATATAGAAAAAAGCACCAATTTTTCAGAGTAAAGTGAAAGTTACTCTATGTAACTTTGGTCCCGTATGTTCACTTGGAAGGCTTTACCAGTAATAAAATTTGCATAACTACGCTCCTTGGCGCGGCTGCAGTCTCTTATTAAATTTCCACCCCTCTCTGAAACTCATTAATGGTTTGTATTTAACCACCTAGTGGTGTTACTCCGTGATAAATCATGAGGCATCATGTAATATCATATCATAGCGTATGCTTCAGCCGACTTTTATTGCCATCTCAAGATGATAGTAATCCCGAGGGATTTCAACGAGGCAAGGCCGCGGATTATCTTTCTCTTATATACCTTTAAAAATAGAATTTATTATTTCAGTGTTTATAATACATTGTAATGCATATCTATACTTTAGCTGATAATGCGGAGAAAGCCTTCTTTCATTCAACACATAGTGAATTTGCTAGAACAAAAGGAACTACTACTTTCTTTTCAAATTGTAATGTTGATAATTTAAAACAAATTAATAAATTTGTTTTAAAATGTGTGATGTAATATGAAATATATTGAATAGCAAGCGTCCATGACGCAGATAACAACGACATGTAACACTCTGCTGATAAACGGCCAGACATCACGCGCTATCCAATTACGACGCCTCCTACCCGCACTGCCATTCGTTAACTAGTTTTCGTTGCAACGCACCAATATATGAATTTCGAAATGTTTAATTTTCTATACATTTTACTATCATTGTGTTCATTTACAACACAAACGTTAGTGAAGTGGTTACCGGATTCCAGCTTCGATCTACCTATTAATTTTAAAAATGGTGCACTTCCATGTTCGAAACAGACAGTTATATTCCCCGCGAGACTTGTGGGATCAGTGAAAATTAATTCTGAAACGAATGTAAATTCATTTGTGTTGCCCATCGATGGTGAAATGGTTCTGGAGGGAACTATAAATTTAGGTGAAGATCCGAATGAAACGAACTGCACGGAACGCAATGTGTATTATTTAGAAAATTCTAAAGGGGCATGGGCGCAAGCTAATGTTTGGAGTTCTACGAAGTTTAACAAAGCTACACCAGATACGGAGAGAGTTCCGTGTTTCGATGATATCGTCGAATTCCCGGCAAATACTCAAACGACAGTTACGCTTCCTGATTTACTACAACACGTGAGATATATACAAGTGGGAGATCAGAAATTCACGAGCGCTATTAAATTTTATGATTACGTTATCAATGAATCCGATGAACCGACACAGTTTTTTTTAAATACATTGTACACAGTAGGACTAGTCATCGAGGATAAGGAATGCCAGTCGAGGTCTGGCTGCCCATGTCAAGAAAATGTTATACAAACCGACTGCTCGTCCAAGTACTGCCCGGTACCGACTTGTGTGCATCCCATTAAACCTATCGGGCATTGCTGTAAAATTTGTGGCGGTTACATTTTCTTTGATGTTACCAAGAGTTTCGACATGATGGAGTTTAAAGAGCTCGTAGAGAAGATAGTGGAAAGTTATGGAAATGATAAATTGGAGTATCACATTGGACGATTGCCAAATGATAAAGCGCAACTTGTGATTGTTGATAAAGAGGAATACGATGGTACGAGTGCGGAGGTACTGAATACGATTGATTACAACATAAAGGAACATTGGGTTGAAGGTACTAAGTATGCACAAATAAGTGGAAGCCCACTCTCTAAATCAGGAATGGGTGGAAAAATTTTCGTATCTATGTTCTTTGTGGTAATTTGTACGATTGGTATGATATATGTTTATTACTATAAAGTACCAGAAATCAGATACCCTATTATGGGCCGGAGCTTGCCAACCTTCTTGGCGAGGATTCAGAGACGAAGTGAAAGCGTAGTGTCTCTAACAAGACGGGATTCTGTGATGACGAATACTGGAAGAACGGCTTTTAGAAATCCTATGTATGATTCTAAAAGGGGGCGTGTGCAAGTTGAAGAGGAGGTTACGTCGCAATAGTTTGAACATTCTAATTCAATTTACTGCTATTATTCATGTAATACAATATGTCAGCATTTTATGTACACAGCTTTAAATTAAAAACAATTAAATGTTATTTACAATATTTGATTTTTCAGTTTTGTCCATATTTAAAAGCGGTCAGCTCTCTTAATCTCTCGCTGATCACGATAAAGACAATTGTAAGAATAATAATTTTTGTAAATTATTTGGTGTTAGTGTTAGTGTTTCAGGATGTAAGCTGTACTAGGTCGTAAATCAAAAGTGCTGGAAACTCAGGCGCACGTCGTCCGCTCGACTGCGATAAATCTAAATCTTAGACCGTTTGTCACGACCGGCACTGAAACGTAGCGGCTTGCACTTTTACGATGTCATAAAGTAATGAAGTCCTTTTATAATATTTTAACTTACTACTGAATGGCTGATGAATGGTAAATAGAGAAAATAATAATAGTCAAATTAATTGAAATGGGGAACTAGTTTTTGCACGCGAGAAAAAAAAATACTATGTACCGAGTCTATGCATTCATTTAGACTATAATCTACATTTGTGTCGAATTTAACTGAGATTAGCTGACCTGCTCTGGAGATATATTCTAACAAACATCCATCCATTTTAACTCTCGTATTTATAATATTACACGTAGTAAGATTTATAAAACGGTGATAAAAAGACAAACAAAAAGATAGTAAGAAGTTAAACGTTTATGAAAATACAATTACAAAGAAAAAGTACATATTGAAAACAGACGTTGAACAGTTTTTTTTTTCAAATGAATATTACACTAGTCAGTTATGTCTGATCAAAAAATATTGTGTAATTTTCAAAATGTCAATCCCAGTTTCGTGTAAATTGCGGCGTAACATCAAACAGCGCGTGTCACCGATCACCGTGCACCGCGCAGGCCGCAGCAATTCAAAACTATTCAGGCGACGCGCGCGGCCGGGGGCGGCTGATTCGATTATACTTCGTCTCATTTCTCGAGAAATATCGTGATTTGAGAATGATTTGGAAACACATTGGGCTTTCTAGTCAGGAGGTCGGTTGGGGCTGTAAGTGAATTAAGATTAATGTTTTAGGGCGTCGAGTGCCTTATGGATTGGACGGGTCCTTTTAAATCTGAAATTAAATTTCTAAATCTGTAATTTCAGTTTAATTTTAAATACAGTTTAATTCTAAAGCTTAATTAGTAGTTAGAAAGTTTAATTCTAATACAGTTATAGTTAGCTGTCATATTATTGTACATTGCTTTAAAATTAAATTAATTCCAATTTTTATTCACGCCAATCCTGAAGTAATTGATCAAGTTTTGAATATGAAGTTCTGGTGACGAGGTTATTATACTCCTGGGAGTATATTAAGGAGCTTTAAAAAATAGTGAATGTGGCAATTGTTCTAAATACGGCGACATATGGTCGGTGACAACTTTGGTCCCTGCCGTCTCGGCCGCGGTCGCACAAAGGCGGGCGTTGTGAAACAACTTGCTTTTGTAAGTAATCACGCGTCCACCGCTAACCATGCCTTTTGTGAGCCGCATTAAGTTTTTGAGAGTATGTACCTACATTAGACTTCCATTGTGGGCCGTTTAATAAGGCGAGTGCGCTTTCCACTCGCCTTGTACGGCACCGTCGCGCAAACGAGGTTAATTCACACGATCTATTGCCGTAGATGTGCTATTGTTAGAGTGGACGAGTTCAAAGACTGATGAATGTTGTGAAACAAACTATTGATCACTAGAGAGTGGTCTCCTCTTGATATATCCTAGTAAAAAATACTAGGAAGAGTAGCCAGAATACAGAGTTCTCAACAATTATGTCAATACTATGTTTATTAACAATAATTTAATTATACTATACTTGAAAAGACTATCTTTTATTGGCCCATAGATTTACTTAAAAAATCTATCACAAAACCAACTCAAAGCAAAAAAAATCTGGCAAAATGTCACAAGCTCAGCTAATGCAGGGATGATGACCGTTTCAGTTAGCCAATTCACAAACTTAGTATTTGACCTTATGTAATAAGGTAAAAAGCTAGATAAATCTTAGGTATTGCACTAAGCTTGATACAGTACTATCTACACTACTGTAGTCTTATTATTCCTCAATATAAAGGCCCTAACAGCATTAAAAAACTCGTCTTTTATTTTGGTGTTTTATCGAGAAATCTTATCGGTACATTTTAGTGTACGTATAGTTAAGCTTACTAATATTATTATATAAATGCGAAAGTTTAGATGGATGGATGTTAGAGTTTGTTGTCTAAACTGCTGAATGGATATCGATGAAATTTGGCATAGATGTAAAAGACAGCCTGGAAGAACACATAGGCTTCGTTTTATCCCGGAAATAGTTAAAGTCCCCGTGGGATATATTAATTCTGTTTTTTCATGTTTACTTGATAATTCTGCAACGGTTCAACATATCTTGTTGAAATTTAGCACAGATATAAAACAAAGTCTGGAATATGATGATGCTTAGTTTTATTTTACTTCTAAGTGGACGGAGTCACGGACGACAATCAGTATGTCTATATTTTTCAAGATATTTTGTTCATTAAATACATGAGGTCTATTCTAATTAATTGTTTAATCTGTGTTCTACGGCCGCTGACCCAATGCATCACATCTGGTTTTTTGTTTGTCCAAATGACTCCCGGCCGCCATTTGAAACTTCCGGCGAGATATAATTCCAGTGGTTAGAGATGTTAGCACCCGATATGGTGTTAATGATCAAAGTATAATATTGTAAGTGTGAAATCAGGATATGGTTGATTTGTATTTTTATATGCCAGTGAATGATCGCATCGGGTACTTAGAAAATGACTCAAATAGGATGTGAATAAGGATTATATATTGTAGCATAAGGTATAGGATTACATAATATCGATAAAAATATTTCAAAAGTTCAGTAATGTAAATTTTAGTTGGTTATTTAAAGGTTTTGGAATTTCAAAACAAAAATTAGGAACAAAATCCTTCTTAGAGTCGAAAAATTCATACTGCATAGTAATTAATGCTTTCATAAAAAAAAAAATTAATGAATAGATGCTTGAAAATCTAGGTCGTGCGTTTTTGTAAACTCTTCAAAAATACGAGATGCAAGGCCACTAAAGTATGTTAAAAATAAAACTAGACATTTCACCAGCCAGTTTTGTCATGTAGCTTTTGAATTTCTTATGATTTGAAATACGAAGATAATAAAAGAAAATTTAGTGTGAAAGATTTTGTGCTTTTTATATAACAGAAAAGTATAAACTATAATATAAATGGTGACAATAAAATACAAAACTGTTGAAAACAATCCGACATTACGGGTGTACCACACGTATGAGCGGTGCGTTTAACGCTAAGCCCTCACGAGCGACAGATGTTCGAGCACCATCGTGTGGAGAGCCCTCGCCGCCTGCGGTCGACACTCGACACCGCCCGACACGTCGACACGCCGACACTCCGACACTACGACACTACGCCCCGCTAACTGATTACCGTGCAACTGTGTGCACGCGCCTTTAAAATTCACCATTGTATGAACTATTTCAAGTACTACTCGAAACACATGACAGTTACGTTTTCTTTTTAATGGAATTGTGTATTTAAATGTGAGTGGCAGTTTTGTTTTAATGATGGAGAGTCTACCGTTAAGAGTTTAAAGGGATTGATTGAATTGAATTGGTGATTGACACTCCAATTTTATTATATGTATAGATAATAAATTGATGATTCTGCTTGTTCTTAATTTATATTTCTAAATAATATTAGAAACAAGTAATAATAATAATTACAACAGTAACAATTAGTAGTGTGAATAGGCACTTGCTAGGTTAGCGCGTACCATCTTTCGAACAAACCTTCACTTTGCATCAGGTGGGATCTTGGTTGAACACAGGCTTATGAAATGTAAAAAAATACTAGACATATTCAGTCTACAATACTTAAAACTTAGATCTAGCACTAATCTTCATTACGTTTACATTATAATAATTCAAGGAATAATAAAAATACTGATATAGAAAAAAGCACCAATTTTTCAGAGTAAAGTGAAAGTTACTCTATGTAACTTTGGTCCCGTATGTTCACTTGGAAGGCTTTACCAGTAATAAAATTTGCATAACTACGCTCCTTGGCGCGGCTGCAGTCTCTTATTAAATTTCCACCCCTCTCTGAAACTCATTAATGGTTTGTATTTAACCACCTAGTGGTGTTACTCCGTGATAAATCATGAGGCATCATGTAATATCATATCATAGCGTATGCTTCAGCCGACTTTTATTGCCATCTCAAGATGATAGTAATCCCGAGGGATTTCAACGAGGCAAGGCCGCGGATTATCTTTCTCTTATATACCTTTAAAAATAGAATTTATTATTTCAGTGTTTATAATACATTGTAATGCATATCTATACTTTAGCTGATAATGCGGAGAAAGCCTTCTTTCATTCAACACATAGTGAATTTGCTAGAACAAAAGGAACTACTACTTTCTTTTCAAATTGTAATGTTGATAATTTAAAACAAATTAATAAATTTGTTTTAAAATGTGTGATGTAATATGAAATATATTGAATAGCAAGCGTCCATGACGCAGATAACAACGACATGTAACACTCTGCTGATAAACGGCCAGACATCACGCGCTATCCAATTACGACGCCTCCTACCCGCACTGCCATTCGTTAACTAGTTTTCGTTGCAACGCACCAATATATGAATTTCGAAATGTTTAATTTTCTATACATTTTACTATCATTGTGTTCATTTACAACACAAACGTTAGTGAAGTGGTTACCGGATTCCAGCTTCGATCTACCTATTAATTTTAAAAATGGTGCACTTCCATGTTCGAAACAGACAGTTATATTCCCCGCGAGACTTGTGGGATCAGTGAAAATTAATTCTGAAACGAATGTAAATTCATTTGTGTTGCCCATCGATGGTGAAATGGTTCTGGAGGGAACTATAAATTTAGGTGAAGATCCGAATGAAACGAACTGCACGGAACGCAATGTGTATTATTTAGAAAATTCTAAAGGGGCATGGGCGCAAGCTAATGTTTGGAGTTCTACGAAGTTTAACAAAGCTACACCAGATACGGAGAGAGTTCCGTGTTTCGATGATATCGTCGAATTCCCGGCAAATACTCAAACGACAGTTACGCTTCCTGATTTACTACAACACGTGAGATATATACAAGTGGGAGATCAGAAATTCACGAGCGCTATTAAATTTTATGATTACGTTATCAATGAATCCGATGAACCGACACAGTTTTTTTTAAATACATTGTACACAGTAGGACTAGTCATCGAGGATAAGGAATGCCAGTCGAGGTCTGGCTGCCCATGTCAAGAAAATGTTATACAAACCGACTGCTCGTCCAAGTACTGCCCGGTACCGACTTGTGTGCATCCCATTAAACCTATCGGGCATTGCTGTAAAATTTGTGGCGGTTACATTTTCTTTGATGTTACCAAGAGTTTCGACATGATGGAGTTTAAAGAGCTCGTAGAGAAGATAGTGGAAAGTTATGGAAATGATAAATTGGAGTATCACATTGGACGATTGCCAAATGATAAAGCGCAACTTGTGATTGTTGATAAAGAGGAATACGATGGTACGAGTGCGGAGGTACTGAATACGATTGATTACAACATAAAGGAACATTGGGTTGAAGGTACTAAGTATGCACAAATAAGTGGAAGCCCACTCTCTAAATCAGGAATGGGTGGAAAAATTTTCGTATCTATGTTCTTTGTGGTAATTTGTACGATTGGTATGATATATGTTTATTACTATAAAGTACCAGAAATCAGATACCCTATTATGGGCCGGAGCTTGCCAACCTTCTTGGCGAGGATTCAGAGACGAAGTGAAAGCGTAGTGTCTCTAACAAGACGGGATTCTGTGATGACGAATACTGGAAGAACGGCTTTTAGAAATCCTATGTATGATTCTAAAAGGGGGCGTGTGCAAGTTGAAGAGGAGGTTACGTCGCAATAGTTTGAACATTCTAATTCAATTTACTGCTATTATTCATGTAATACAATATGTCAGCATTTTATGTACACAGCTTTAAATTAAAAACAATTAAATGTTATTTACAATATTTGATTTTTCAGTTTTGTCCATATTTAAAAGCGGTCAGCTCTCTTAATCTCTCGCTGATCACGATAAAGACAATTGTAAGAATAATAATTTTTGTAAATTATTTGGTGTTAGTGTTAGTGTTTCAGGATGTAAGCTGTACTAGGTCGTAAATCAAAAGTGCTGGAAACTCAGGCGCACGTCGTCCGCTCGACTGCGATAAATCTAAATCTTAGACCGTTTGTCACGACCGGCACTGAAACGTAGCGGCTTGCACTTTTACGATGTCATAAAGTAATGAAGTCCTTTTATAATATTTTAACTTACTACTGAATGGCTGATGAATGGTAAATAGAGAAAATAATAATAGTCAAATTAATTGAAATGGGGAACTAGTTTTTGCACGCGAGAAAAAAAAATACTATGTACCGAGTCTATGCATTCATTTAGACTATAATCTACATTTGTGTCGAATTTAACTGAGATTAGCTGACCTGCTCTGGAGATATATTCTAACAAACATCCATCCATTTTAACTCTCGTATTTATAATATTACACGTAGTAAGATTTATAAAACGGTGATAAAAAGACAAACAAAAAGATAGTAAGAAGTTAAACGTTTATGAAAATACAATTACAAAGAAAAAGTACATATTGAAAACAGACGTTGAACAGTTTTTTTTTTCAAATGAATATTACACTAGTCAGTTATGTCTGATCAAAAAATATTGTGTAATTTTCAAAATGTCAATCCCAGTTTCGTGTAAATTGCGGCGTAACATCAAACAGCGCGTGTCACCGATCACCGTGCACCGCGCAGGCCGCAGCAATTCAAAACTATTCAGGCGACGCGCGCGGCCGGGGGCGGCTGATTCGATTATACTTCGTCTCATTTCTCGAGAAATATCGTGATTTGAGAATGATTTGGAAACACATTGGGCTTTCTAGTCAGGAGGTCGGTTGGGGCTGTAAGTGAATTAAGATTAATGTTTTAGGGCGTCGAGTGCCTTATGGATTGGACGGGTCCTTTTAAATCTGAAATTAAATTTCTAAATCTGTAATTTCAGTTTAATTTTAAATACAGTTTAATTCTAAAGCTTAATTAGTAGTTAGAAAGTTTAATTCTAATACAGTTATAGTTAGCTGTCATATTATTGTACATTGCTTTAAAATTAAATTAATTCCAATTTTTATTCACGCCAATCCTGAAGTAATTGATCAAGTTTTGAATATGAAGTTCTGGTGACGAGGTTATTATACTCCTGGGAGTATATTAAGGAGCTTTAAAAAATAGTGAATGTGGCAATTGTTCTAAATACGGCGACATATGGTCGGTGACAACTTTGGTCCCTGCCGTCTCGGCCGCGGTCGCACAAAGGCGGGCGTTGTGAAACAACTTGCTTTTGTAAGTAATCACGCGTCCACCGCTAACCATGCCTTTTGTGAGCCGCATTAAGTTTTTGAGAGTATGTACCTACATTAGACTTCCATTGTGGGCCGTTTAATAAGGCGAGTGCGCTTTCCACTCGCCTTGTACGGCACCGTCGCGCAAACGAGGTTAATTCACACGATCTATTGCCGTAGATGTGCTATTGTTAGAGTGGACGAGTTCAAAGACTGATGAATGTTGTGAAACAAACTATTGATCACTAGAGAGTGGTCTCCTCTTGATATATCCTAGTAAAAAATACTAGGAAGAGTAGCCAGAATACAGAGTTCTCAACAATTATGTCAATACTATGTTTATTAACAATAATTTAATTATACTATACTTGAAAAGACTATCTTTTATTGGCCCATAGATTTACTTAAAAAATCTATCACAAAACCAACTCAAAGCAAAAAAAATCTGGCAAAATGTCACAAGCTCAGCTAATGCAGGGATGATGACCGTTTCAGTTAGCCAATTCACAAACTTAGTATTTGACCTTATGTAATAAGGTAAAAAGCTAGATAAATCTTAGGTATTGCACTAAGCTTGATACAGTACTATCTACACTACTGTAGTCTTATTATTCCTCAATATAAAGGCCCTAACAGCATTAAAAAACTCGTCTTTTATTTTGGTGTTTTATCGAGAAATCTTATCGGTACATTTTAGTGTACGTATAGTTAAGCTTACTAATATTATTATATAAATGCGAAAGTTTAGATGGATGGATGTTAGAGTTTGTTGTCTAAACTGCTGAATGGATATCGATGAAATTTGGCATAGATGTAAAAGACAGCCTGGAAGAACACATAGGCTTCGTTTTATCCCGGAAATAGTTAAAGTCCCCGTGGGATATATTAATTCTGTTTTTTCATGTTTACTTGATAATTCTGCAACGGTTCAACATATCTTGTTGAAATTTAGCACAGATATAAAACAAAGTCTGGAATATGATGATGCTTAGTTTTATTTTACTTCTAAGTGGACGGAGTCACGGACGACAATCAGTATGTCTATATTTTTCAAGATATTTTGTTCATTAAATACATGAGGTCTATTCTAATTAATTGTTTAATCTGTGTTCTACGGCCGCTGACCCAATGCATCACATCTGGTTTTTTGTTTGTCCAAATGACTCCCGGCCGCCATTTGAAACTTCCGGCGAGATATAATTCCAGTGGTTAGAGATGTTAGCACCCGATATGGTGTTAATGATCAAAGTATAATATTGTAAGTGTGAAATCAGGATATGGTTGATTTGTATTTTTATATGCCAGTGAATGATCGCATCGGGTACTTAGAAAATGACTCAAATAGGATGTGAATAAGGATTATATATTGTAGCATAAGGTATAGGATTACATAATATCGATAAAAATATTTCAAAAGTTCAGTAATGTAAATTTTAGTTGGTTATTTAAAGGTTTTGGAATTTCAAAACAAAAATTAGGAACAAAATCCTTCTTAGAGTCGAAAAATTCATACTGCATAGTAATTAATGCTTTCATAAAAAAAAAAATTAATGAATAGATGCTTGAAAATCTAGGTCGTGCGTTTTTGTAAACTCTTCAAAAATACGAGATGCAAGGCCACTAAAGTATGTTAAAAATAAAACTAGACATTTCACCAGCCAGTTTTGTCATGTAGCTTTTGAATTTCTTATGATTTGAAATACGAAGATAATAAAAGAAAATTTAGTGTGAAAGATTTTGTGCTTTTTATATAACAGAAAAGTATAAACTATAATATAAATGGTGACAATAAAATACAAAACTGTTGAAAACAATCCGACATTACGGGTGTACCACACGTATGAGCGGTGCGTTTAACGCTAAGCCCTCACGAGCGACAGATGTTCGAGCACCATCGTGTGGAGAGCCCTCGCCGCCTGCGGTCGACACTCGACACCGCCCGACACGTCGACACGCCGACACTCCGACACTACGACACTACGCCCCGCTAACTGATTACCGTGCAACTGTGTGCACGCGCCTTTAAAATTCACCATTGTATGAACTATTTCAAGTACTACTCGAAACACATGACAGTTACGTTTTCTTTTTAATGGAATTGTGTATTTAAATGTGAGTGGCAGTTTTGTTTTAATGATGGAGAGTCTACCGTTAAGAGTTTAAAGGGATTGGTGAATTGTTGAGATTTAAAAATGTAATCGTTAGTAATTTATAATAAAATGGCAGCACATTACGGTATGTTTCCTTTTTTACATGAAATGATAACAGATTTTTGTTATCATCATCAGCTCACTTTACGTCCCCACTGAGGGGCTCGGAGTCTACCCTAAGGGGTGTCTAGGTCTTAGTCAACCACGCTGACTCAGTGCGGGTTGGTTGACTTCACACATATCTTTCAATTTCTTTGCAGATATGTGCAGATTGCATAACGGTGTTATCCATCACCGTAAGAACTTCGGGTAAATGTACATATGAAATTCGAAAATCGAAAAATACAGTGGTACATGGCGGGATTCGATCCGGGACCTGCAGATTACAAGTCAAGTGCTTAGCCTGTGAGCCACCGACGATCTTCTTTGTTAATTTACTAATGTTTTTGTTAATTTACTTATATTTTGGTTAATTTACTAATATTTCTTGTAACCTTTCCAACTACGCTCTAGCCAAGTGCGAAGATATAATTTACTCTTGACCACATGATCGGAAACCCCTACAACCATTAGGTTTTTGGCGCTTCGTTTTCTTTCCTTTTCCTTTTGTTTTTTCTTTTTTTATGCGACATACAAAGAACGAAAAGAAAACATTAACTAATTCCAAAATTAGAAAGAAAACTAGTGAAATTCCTATTTAACTACTGTACAGGCACTAAGTAACAAGAAACAAAGTGAATCCATTTCTAGTTCAATCCATCGCTAGTTTCTAGTTCGATAAGACTCCTGTTAACAAAACCATTAACGGTACAAAAGGAAAGAATAGAATTAATACTTTCCTTTGCTGAAAGTACCTTATTTACGGTCCTCGATACAAAGGTTGCGGCGGAGGAAATAAATCCGAAGAATAAAGCCTCCGCAGTTACGCTGGTAATAAACACTGCCACTTTGGTAAGCAATAAAAATAAATTACGTTTAGTCTGATTTAATGTTAATCTAGTTAGTTTTGTTAATGATAAGTAGATGCTTTGTTTGATTAAATGATTCATGATTGACTTCTTGAAATTTTTACTACATCTCAAGCAATTTTCTCATTTTTGCTTGAGATCACCACGTTCCGTAAAATACGGTCTCAAAAGAATGGAGGATAGATTTAACGCTGTTACTAGTGCAATAGTTTGACTTTAAACTATACTGTATTCACTATACTGGAATATAATATAGATTAATAACACAATACGAGCATCACGCACACATACGAGCAAATCCAAGGGTGTCACACCGCTATCAATATCTCTTTATCTATACATATAATAAAATTAGAGTGTCTGTTTGTAATATTGAAATAACTTTTTTTACTACATGTATATGAATAATATATTTTAATAATAATATAATGTAAGTCAATAAAGCAACCGTATCCGTGTTATTCTGCAATACTCTTGCATTTTGGGTGTACTGGAAATAAGGACGACAACATAGGTAACAAATTGATGACATTTAAAATATACATCAATAGGAAGCATTTTATACATCGCAGGGGATTTTGTTCATATTTTATTTAGAAATCAGTCATTCATAAAACAGAAATCTCAAACCTGGGGGCCCTAATGTAACAGAGGAAGTTTTCTAATAACTGCGGCTTAACTTCTAATTGCTCTCATATTTCGGGCTGATGCCGCTACGGCGCCGTCGTTAATTCGAATACTACCCTTTATTTCGATGACCACCTTTTATATTATTCGGTATTACAGATCTGCGAATAAATGTTTTGGTAATAACAACACACATATATTATATATTATATATATATATATATATATTTTGATGAATCTATGGATGGGTGTTTTAAGATATGTATGTCCGAAATAACAAATACATTTATCGCATCTAGGAGCAATAACCTGTAGTTACCCATAGAAAGTCCCCTCCATATAAGGAATATCGACTTTCACCGAAGTAATTTGCTCCGTAATGGATTTGTAAGAAGATCAAATTATCAATATCCTGTTTGATTGGAGCCATAGTGTCATCCACAATATAATGCTTGTGTGTCAAATTTATAGAAACACACAAATCAAAAGCGTCTATGGATCAAGTACATGTTAACTACAAACACATGTCTGAATAATATTAACTAAATCTAGTATTATAAGAGCGTCGATGCTTTTATAAGAACTTGACTTGTAATTTGCAGGTCTTAGGTTCGAATACAGCCATGTATCAATGGGTTTTTCGCTTTTAGAAATTCATTAGTACATTTATCCGACGTTTTTTACGGTGAAGGAAAACATCGTGATGCAACCTGCACATATCTGCGAAGAAATTTAAAGAATTTAACAAACCCGCATTATGCCTGCGTGGGTGACTAAGACCTAGTCACCCCTAACTTACGTTAGGCTTCGAGTCTCTTATTGTGGACGTATAATGAGCTGATGATGATGATGAAATCTAATATTACAGACTGTTTTCTTAAACAACTATAAATTATTATAATGGTGAAAAATGTAACAACTTAAAATCATAACCCCATTATAATCAAATGTACTTGATCCCTAGATACTTTTGATGTGTATATTTCACTAACCAAAAAAAACATCAAAGTAACAATTTCTTAAATTACATATTTTAATTTTATAGGTAATGATTACGTATGTTTTATTAATGTGAATCTTTCTAAATACAATAGTAACCAACCGACCTCTACATACTTATATGACGATCTATTAAAGTTACGCAGATATCCTCGCGGCACAACGCAGCACTTACGAGAATAAAATATCAATAAAGCATTCATAAAGCCATTCAATAAGCCCATCTCTAGTTCTAAAATAAACATAATATGACGCTCTATTGCTTTTTATATTGCAACACTAAAGTAAGCGTTTTTTTTTACAGAAACGTAGAAAATAAATAGTTAAATAATACATCGATATTGCGCTACCCATTTTTACCGGTTTAATGAATTTAGTGTGCTATTCCTGTTGTTACATTTTGTCAGTAGACAAAATAACTATATTTTGATTGGGAAGAACTAGGGGTGCCATTGTCTCCCAACTGCCCAACCCTCCCCTACCTCCCCCAACCCTCCATACGTTTAATAACATTACAATTAGAGTTTGTGAAATCTTCGCCTTCATTGAATTCATCAGAATTTTGTTACAACACAAGCTTTTGCTCTTATTAAGTAGCGTGTGTATTCTTCCAGACTATGTTCTACATCAATCCCAAATTTCAGTGCGATCCGGCGAGCCGTTCTGGAGATAGCTTCAAATAAACGTGCATACATCTATTTAAACATTCGCATTTATAATATCATAGCTGTCGCCCGTTGCGTCCTTCCCAATGGAATTAAAAAAAATCTAATTAGTAGCCTATTTCTTCTTCCAGGTTATGTTCTATATCTTTGCCAAATATTTGTGCAATGTGTTAGTCGTTCTGAAGCTATGCATTTTTTAAGAAAACATCCATCCATCGAAACTTCCGAATTTACAATATTTTATATGGAATATGATATAAAGGAAAGAAAACGAGGAGCTTCAACACTGAGGTGATAGTCGACGCCTATGGACATCCGCAGTATCAGCTCGCTTCTAGAGGATTTATAATATTAGTTAGATTAATATTATCACAATAATTCAATGTTACAGTATTTTTGATTTACAAGCGAGCTCGCTTCTTACCTTGTCAACTGATGTGAACACAACAGAATACTATTAATTAAGCTCGTATCCACAGGATGTTCCTTTGTAGCCAAGATAGCTCAGTCCATATGATTTACGTTGACAACAACCCGTGTTAATATTAGATTAAACTGACCGCAGTATTGTACTAACTCAGCGGTAATTATACCTGTTCCTAGGCTATTTGCATTCGTGTAATTAATGTAAATTATTAATAGTGGTACAGTTTATCGAGGTAATAATTTTAGAAACAAATAACGTTAAAGATGTTACTGTACGGTAAAATCTTATTAATATTATAAACGCGATTGTTTAACGATGGAGCATCGGTGGCTCAGGAGTTAAGCACTTGACTTGTAATCTCCAGGTCCTGGGATCGAATACCGCCATGTACCAATGTGCTTTTCGATTTTCGAAATTTCTTATGTCCATTTATTTGACGTTTTTTCGACAAAGAAAAACATCGTAATGCAACCTGCACTTATCGGAGAAGAAATTCAAAGATATGTGTGAAGTCAACCTACCCGTATTGGGCCAGCGTGGTTGACTAAGGTCACCCCTAACTTAGGCTCCGAGCCCCTCAGTGGTGACGTTCAGTGAGATGTTGATGATGATTCATGTTTATCAATGTACGGATAAATGGATGTTTGTTTGAAGTTTTCTCCAGATAAAACATAGTCTGGAAGAACTTACAGGCTACTTGCTAAGTATTTATTTCAATGCCGCGCTGAAGGAGTCGCAGGTAAAAGCTAGTATGGAATTATTAATATTTTCAGTAATAATGGTGTCTAAGGTATTATAAGGTAGATCTTGTGTCTTTTTAAATTTCATACTGAAAGTATTGCATCTTTTCTGAATGTAATTTTTGCTGTAAGTGCGTATACTCGCACGACAAAAGAGTCGAGTTTATTTTGAGTACACTAGATCCTAGAGCACATTAAACTTTTTAATCGGCATAATATCGGATAGCAAATCGATGTAATGTGCAATCACACCTATGCTCTTACACATTAAGCGCCCGATCAAACGATCATACGACTAAAAGTCTCTAGTCTTTGAGGGCTGAAACCCAGTCTGTTAGAAACTTTATTTTTCTTGTTCATAGTACGCGTAGTTAATTTATCTTGATAAAAATGTAATAAAAATTAAAACACCCTATATAAACTGATGTAGCTCGAACATTGACTCGGAGGTTTTATTCAGCGGAAAGGTTTGGGGTCGGGAGCGTCCCGCAAGAAGTCTTAATCACTGCACTTCTTGGATACGGAGATAAATGACATTTTGATAAATTGCCGTCCGCATTCACTGCTAATGGGGTGAAACGAAGACCTTGTGGGATGAATCCAATACTTTTACACCGTAAAGTTACTTACACTTATACTTCTATTTTAAATTATAAAGAAAGATAACCAACAATATCTTGAGGGATAATGAAATAGAGTACTAAGTACTTGTCTGAATATTTATGAATATTGTAGCCATATCTGCATCTTCCTTAGCTCTTTGTAGGCCTTGGCTTGGTCAAGCAACTTCTTCCACGCAGGTCTGTTCATGGCTATTGGTTACCAGTTTCTTATGCCAACTTACATTCATCTTCACACACCTCATCCATATCCTACATCTGTTGAGATGGATGTATGGATGTTTGTAGTTATCTCCAGAATGGGTTAAACGGTTATAGAACGTACTTTGGTAGAATACATAGGCTACTATGTTTTTTTTTGTTCCGCGCAGACGAATTTGCGGGCGAAATATATAAGGAAGATTATGAGAAATTTTCGCTTCAAATTTATCAAGGAAAAAATTCGAAGAATGTATAAAGCCGAAAAAATTTCGTTTAGTCCTTCTGATGATATAACAACATCAATTTCTTATAGACAATCAGGAAACTCTTTAAAACTTAATCTCCAACGATAACGAGCTGTTGCGTCGGCAAATTTAATTTACAAACAAGTTAGCGAGTCGTTAAAATTCTTCAAATGTAATAAGGCAAGTTGTCCGAGGCTCAGGCATTTGTTGAATTCGGATCTTTTGAGTAGATTGCCTCAACGCCGGGCCCGATCGCATCCACTTAACTTTTTATGAGATCAATCTTGTATCGATTGTCGACACTTTTACAATACGTTTTTTACGTTTAATTTGTTCTCCACTTAGAATATTTCGTTTGGTGGCTGTGAAGTGCAGCCGTGAGCAAAAATAAAGGGTCGGTTAAGAAAGAAAGTTTGAATATCTCGTAAGATAAAGACGCTAGCTAACTGAAATAAATTGTTCATGATAGACAATTTAATATCCTTAAAATAAACTAAAATTATCAATTTGTTTATCTTTCATTAAAAGCATAAACATAAATGAAAAAGGATATCTTACGTAAACTTGGATAATACAGTTTTTTTCATTAAATTTAAGATATCCTTTTTCGTTTACGTTTATGTTTTTAATGAAATATAAATAAGTTGATAAAAGCACTTTTTTAATTTAAGGATATTTAATTGTCTATCATGCATAATTTTTTTCAGTTAGCGTATCTTTCGAGATATTAAAACTTTCTTAACCAACCTTTTATTTTTGCTCATGGCAGTATTTTTGTCATGTTAATTTGTTTACAGAAACATTGCTCACGTGACAATTCATGCCTATTTCATCCGTAACAAAATTGTTAAATTTAATTTAATATGATGTGATAGTACAAGATTAAATATAAAATATTTCACTATGTTTTAACTTACCGAGTTATTCATCTATGAGTATAAAATATGCATAAAGTATTGGAATTAAAATAGTCTGGCATGCGTCCATTTTGTCGTAAAGTCGGCTGCCAAAAATGCCCTTCTGAAAATTCCTGCACATTGAAAATAGGTGAACTCGATTTATATTTTTTTATTCAAAACGTGATGGCTGATAAAATATTAATTTAAAAATGTTGTTCACAGTTCTTAATACTTTCAAGTAATTGATTTATTTGACAGAAATTTTATTAATAATCTGGTTTCCAATCTATGTAGCAAGAGCACTTTTGTAGCTATAAAAGTCTGTTATTTATTAAGTAATAATTCTAATGCTAAGCACCTTACAGAAGCTATTGTGTTTGCTTGTAAGACATTCAAACAAGTTGTAGCTTCACGTAATACCAGGACATAACTCACAACAGACACAATCTGCATACGGCATTATCCTTTGTGGCCAAGATAATAGATTTATCCGGGAATGAGTTACTGCGACGGCTCACTGTTATTACATTAAACTGACTGGTGTTTAGGACAAGTTTACGACGATCTAACCTGACTGCTCATTTGCATAGTTATTGTAATAGTAAGTTATATGTTAAATTACCTATAATTAATTAATGACAATCTATAATAAATAATCTATACTTTAAGGATTAATAATAAAGGAGGTACATATATGAATATCGAACTATTTGGAGTGATTCAGTAACACCATGCCTTATAATGGTATAAATTAATATTTATAGATCAAATAAGGATTCACCTACAAAAGGATCTGTCCTTTGTCTTCCGAAGGATTGAGTATTTTGAGAAGTGGTTTTTTCGAAGGATGAAAAGGATAAGTTGGGTCGCAAAACTTAAACATGAGGAAGTGCTGGACTGAATAAAGTAAGTAAGATCAATTTTAAAATTAAAAAAAAAAACAGCAGAGGAAAAATGTTGGGCCATCTGATACGCTACGAGAACCTTATATCTAAGCTAATAGAAGGAAACATAGTAAAGAGATAGGGGAAGACCCGAAGGACATACATACAACAGATAAAAGAGAAGGTGGCCGTCGTGTTGTATCAGGAGGTTAAGAGGATGGCACTAGAAAGAAAGAATGGAAATAGCTCTGTTTTATATTATAGGGTGGCAAACGAGCAAGCATCCACCTCGCTATCCGACCGCTGCCCATAGAAATCCGCTATTGCAGATGCGTTGCCTACCTTTAAATGACGGAGACGGAGACATACGAAAAGAGTATATCCCCCCTTCATATGCGTCTCCTTCTCCGTCAAATCAAGTTTCCCTTTCCATCTTTTCCTTATAAAAAAACTGTGGGAAGGGCAAGAGGATTACAATTAGGCCTTCGGAACAACACTCATCAGACGAAACGCGGTATTACATTTCACGCCTGTCTTCTGTGTGGTGGTGGCATTACACCGGGCGAGCATTCGTGCAACAGATGTTGTTGTTGGTGCCGTCTACCTCTGTTAAGACTCTTCCGACAAGAACGCCAAACGTCTTAAGATTCACCCATGGATTCATAAAACTAATGTTACATTCCTTGGTTTATAGTTAGATTTAATTTAGTTTAAAATAGTTTTTTATTGTTGCTAATATTAATGATGTGATTTGCAAAGAAGTCAGCCAGCATACGTTATAATGACAGTATGATACAAGCCATCCTGACAATGACACAGTATTTCCATTGAGCGCGAGTAATGCGGGATGCACCGAAGTCTTACGTTCTGCAAATTGATGACGTTTTGATATATCACCATCGCGGCCGCTACCCGACTAATGGAGTCTGTATACATGCTCATTATAGTTGTGTAATTAACATGTCACAAATTTAAAAATGGAATAAATATTTATTTATAAAACTGTCGTTTGATGGTTTGACAGACAGCCATATTTAAAATCCTCATAGTTTTAAGAAAGTTTATTTAAATGGCTGTAGGTTTTTTCGACTCCTTTTATGGTAATTCATTTGGAATTTTTATATGTACTACATGCTAATGGCATATCAGTTTTTCTTCTTCAATTCTATCCATTTTGTATTAAATCATTTTTGAAAACGGTTTTTATGTATGCAGTGTCTTTTAGGTGTCTACTTTCCAACTTTAAATGACTTTTACAATTTTAAACATTTTAAAACAGTACTGAACAATGATTCATGATGCCTAACCAAAGCCCTCCTTACTGTAATTAAGCGAAGTGTTTTTGATCTCCCTATTTCGATAAAAATGAAGGGATGAAACGCCTTGCACAACATGGAAAGGGTGGGCAGCAATTAAATCATCGTTTGTAATACTTTATAGCGAAAAACATTGCGCTAAATGTAGATCGTAATGATAACGGAATGGAATTGAAAAAGTGTGGGCTTCGAAATTAAAAATAAAAAGAAAAAAAACATTAAAAAGATTATCGCTCCTAAGTAAAAGCCGATGTTATTTTGATTTTTTATTAAGAAATATAGAATAATTCATTCTTGATATAAGATTGTAATAAAGTATTGAATAGTTAATATTCGTAAATACGTTTTCCTTAAATTGAACTACTGCATCATAAAACATCGTCGCCGCCCCGAAAACTTATGTCGCATAAAAACTCCGCGTGAATATCCTCACAGTTCGTAAATTTTACGATATTCTGCGCTACGGTCTACGGTTATAAGTATTTCGTACGTAAATGTACCAGATACATAAATTTATCTCAAGGCGCTACGTGCTGCACTACTGTGTTTCGTACCATGTGTAAACTCGTGTTGACATTTTGTATAATGTGTTGTATGACTTCAGAGGTCATTAATATAGTGGGAACCAATGTTGAATGATATATAGAAATATGTGTTCTTGTTTTATACATGCATGTAGAGTTGTTGTCTGTTGTACATATGTCTACTAATTAAACAGAGCTTTTCCTATAAGGATGGGAAGGGGAAATAGATTTGAGACAAAGGACGTACTGAAATAGTAAATTTCCCTACCTCTTCTACGTGCAGCGGTCATTTCGCTATCCAGGTATCCGTCTGCGTGTTTGCCACCTTTATAGTTATAAAAATAGTGCGTATGAATTATTTTAATAATACTTCAATTTCTGTGAGGCAATAGGAGAAAAGGTCTGATAAATTACATTTCCTCAGAATAAAATCGATAGTTTTTATATAACGGTGCGAGACGATACGAGTAGTAAAATCTCTACAATAAAAGGGAAGAACGTTAAGCGACAAACGAGTGAAATAAAAATGCCCGCTTTCCACCGAATAAGCGTAACCATAAAAAAGGTTTTCAGTGAGCAAGTGAATCATAATTTATGAATTCCGGTGTCCGTTCGCCGCTGCCGCTGCGCTGCAAGGGACTGGAAGATTTACGCGGGGTCATTGTGTCGTCGCTCCTGGCCTGTGCTACGAACTGCGTAGACCTACCAACTGTTTACGACAAGACATGACTGACACCCTGATTTTGTGTGATTATTTTATAAATCTGTAATATTTAATTTTTAGATTTGAATACATGAGGGACAGCCGAATACTGAAACTAATCTTAAAGAAAGCGCTGCTTACAATCTGACAGACGTCAAATTTTAATGGAATTTTGGAGTTTAAGCGTTGCTTTATCATTTAAGATGCTGCTAAATATTTAAATGTCATGTGAGTATTAGGCCGAGATTTTCATAAAATTGAAATATTGACACAAGATATAAGTTACATTTTAAAAGTTTGAAACGTATTTAAGTTTTATTACATACAATATTTTTTAGGATATAAGGCATAGGATATATCGCTAAAAACTCCTTATTTAATGAGGTAGCGAACAACTACTAATTTAAATATTATCGATTAATATGTGTGTTACAAATACTAAGGATAGAATTGTCTGCTGCAGTACCCTAAAAATGTACATACTTTGTGATAATCACAATCGTTAACTTCACATTACCATAAAGTGTTTTTCATTTGCCCTGTCTAATTCTTTAACTCTCCGGCAAGCGGTCGTTAATGAAACATAAGGGGTGTGGAGGCCCCTTTGTCCTGCCCTCTACATCGCTGCTCATCCTCTTTGGGGGCTACAGCAAATATAGACATTACTTGCCCGCTAATCGTTGCTTCTAAGCCGAAATATTGATAATAGATTTGTATACATATTTTATACTGTTAGACATTTAAAATATTTAAACATAAGTTTAGTAAATTTATGGTAAAACCACAAGCTGCGGCTACAAAGATACGTACGGTAAGTTATTAACATTTCGAAAACATATTTAACCACAATAACAGTATGGAAAAATTGCTTTTCTTGCCTCGCAGGGGTCGTACTGAATCCGCCAGACTGATATGTATAGAATACAATGGCTGGCTTCAAATGACAGGCCATTTTGTGCCTTGACAGCCACCAGACGTCTCCCTAACGGCGGGCACTGTAGCAGTCATATGAGATGACATTATATTGCGGCTACATGTAACTAAAGTAATTTAACGTTATGATCAACTATATCTTATTATCTGTCATCTTTCAACCGTTTTATGTATGTATTGTTATGTTTTATGTAATTCTTATTTTTAATATTCATTTTATGGGTCTTTGTGAAATAGTTGGTACAAATAAGATTATGTAGCAAATATATATTGAAAAAATGGAGAAAAAAAAATTATAATAGTATTATTAGTGTTGCCTATAGGCTCGATGTAGTAATAATAGACCAGTCTGAGAGTTGTGTAACGTTAGTCGATATCACTATCCCACACGATCGTGAAATTATTATTAAATCAAATATTTAGACTTGGCTCACGAAGTTGCCACGTGGCGTATGAAATCGACTACCATTATTCCGATAGTTGTATGGGTGAATGGACTGATAGCGAAGAACTTCGACCAACATCTTAAGAAGCTCTCGCTAAACAGTTGGATTAAGGGCCTGATATAAAAGGCAGTCATTTAATAAACGTTGTGAGGAGGTTCCTTTCTCTGGAGCCCTGACCACTGGTTGCTTGGGTCATTCTGCAGCCAGTAGTGTACTATTTTAAATATTATATGTTTTATAATATTTTAAAGTATGTATTATTATATATAAAAGTATGTAAATATATTCATATGGAAGTAATAATACGGTGTTAATTCAAAACGAAAATTTGATCCAAATATTATTCAAAGACAAACACAAATAACGAGATAATACACGAATAAGTAAGTTTAAACTATTGATATTGCTACAAACCTCGTAAACTTAACAAAACTTAATTAGAATTTGTACTTAGTCAATACCAGTGTATTTGTGTTAGCTAAACTAACAAGTAAGTGGCAAGTTAAATTTAATTAGTGAAATGTAGTAAGTAAATGGTAGACAGGGGATCGTAAGCTGGCTTAAGCTCTGCTAAGACGTGTGTCTGGGCCGGCGTCACCTGCGGCGCCCGGCCTAATCTCATGCGGTTTTATATGATGCAAGATACTACTTTCATTATACATAATATGCGGTTTCAAGGTCTGTTTGACTGTTGAAAGAGTTTTCAGTGAGAACATGTCGAATGTTTCTCGTTGAATTTAATTTTAATTATGTTTAGTTTTATGTCACCAATAAATATCAAATGAAAAGTAAATATCCACGTTTGTTTACGCAAACAATCTGTCGTTGAATATCGGCCTTTAGCCTAAACGGCTGAACGGATCTCGATAAAATTTAGCATGGATGTAGAGGATAGTCTGGAAGAACTCATAGGTTACTTTTGATCGATTGATTGGAAATGATAACAATGCCCGAGGGATACGTAGTTTTTTGTTATTTACTTGATAATTTTGGAACGGTTCAACATATCTTATTGACATTTTGCACAGACATAGAATATATTCTGGCTAAACTTTATTTGAATTACGCGCGGACGGAGTCGCGGCCTTCAGCTAGTATTATAATAAAAGGATTTTTTATAAATGAACGATTTTCATACATATTTCGATACAAATATTTTGCAAGTCATGTTATATTATTAATTCCTATCATACATTGTAACGTGCCTACTCTAGTCTCTAGAGGACTCTGTATGCAGTGGCCAGTTAGTTTTCGTAGCACGTACTGTAACAAAGTAGGTTAGTCAGGCCAAATTCACTGCAACGGGATGTGGTAGGTCAGTCGGCTTTACTTCTGCATTCCGTATGCGCCAAAGTGTGTTCACTTACAACTTGCATAACATGCAAATTCAGCATTTGTTAAGTGTAGTATTAGTTAATTCATCCGTTTAGATGTTATTTTCACATTAGCGTGTTTATAATCTATGTTATATTAGAAAATGGTGTCGTCTTTTTAAAAATCAAAGCGACGTAAGGCTCTATGACCCTCTTTAGCTTTCTGATTCGGTTACTGATGATGGAAGAAACCGTCTTGTATAAAGTAATTACAGAAGAAAATATAGGACAGCTTTTTTAACATTTCTGAAAACATAACAGTATAACAAGCAAAAAGTTTTTTTAAGCTCATAGTGTCTTCTTCTTCTAATGCGTGTCCATTACTGGAGGTTGGCCATCAGCTGAGTGAACCTAACCCTTGTTTCCCTTCCCTAGTCTTATTCGACGTGAAAAACACTATATTCTCCAGACTATGTTCTACATCTGTGTCAAATTTCATCGAAACCTTCATTTTCACATTTATAATATTCATCATCATAAGCTTACAATATTCACTGAGGGGCTCGGAGCCAACCCGAAGATAGGGGCGACTAGGCCATAGTCAACCACGCTGGCCCAGTTCCATTATGAAGTCCTTTACCGTGAGCACTTCGGATGAAATGTACATATGAAATTTGAAAATCTAAAAACATTTAGGTGATGGCGGGATTCAAACCCAGGACCTACAAATTACAAGGCAAGTGCTTAAATCCTGAGCTACGCTCTTCGCTATTTAAAATATTAGTAAATTTATTAGGTACTAGCTGTCGCCCGCGACTCCGGCCACGCGTTCTTTTTCTAAAAATAAAAGAACTTTTCTTTTGTTCAGAGATTAGCCGGAACAAACATACAGACAGACAGACAAAAATGATAAAAAATGTTGTTTTGGTGTAAAAATGGGTATTTCAATATTACAAACAGACACTCCAATTTTGTTATATGTATAGATTTCACTTGTAAAAAAAAATATTTAGTGTAAATTCGATATTAAATTGTAATATCTATTGAAGGTTGCCATTTCCCAGACACAATATCATCCAGAAACATTACTGTTATTAGTATTACTAAATCCGAGTTGAGTTTGAAACTTATCCGACAGAATCGTATCGGTCGCTCGTTCAATTGGACTGGCGAATGACACCGGATTGGAATTCCGACTGTAAACTTCTCCTACAAACCGACGTGATTTATGTCTTAAGGTATTGATATTTAAATAATAGAATTATAATAAAGACGTTGTACTTAGTGGCGGGAACACAATATTATTCAATACAATTTTTACCAAAATAGAACTTGTTAAGTAGCTTTCTCTGTAGGTCGTAGGTCCTACCTGTACCCAATTTCAACTAGTTCCATGCAGTCGTTCTGAAGATATCTTCTACCAAGCATCGACACATCCATCCATCGATGGATAGATAGATGTATCTATCCAAACAGTCGCAATTATATTCGCATCATAATTCTGGGGTTCGTGAATTAATTTATTTGAAACTAGCTTACGCCCGCGACTTTGTCCGCGCGGAATAAAGAAAAACTTAGTAGATTATTACTGATTATTGATTTCTGACAAAATTTCCTGTTATCAAATTTTCATTCATACTTAACCATATACAGTATTACGTTTAGCTGTCATTTCTGTTTTGTTATTCTTTCAGATGCGTTTTTGTAATACCACGTTTTATAGAGACTTACTATATTTATTTTTGACGATACCGGAGAAAATAGCAAAAAATAGTGGGGTGAAAAGTATCCTATGTCCGTCTCCTGGTCTTAAGCTACCTCTCCATCAATTTTCAGCCAAATCGGTACAGCCGTTCTTGAGTTATAAATAGTGTAACTAGCGCGACTTTCTTTTATATATATAATTTTATTAAAATTGTCAGAGATTTGTGTACACATGCTTTATATTTTTTTTTATATAATACAAGGTGGCAAACGAGCAAGCGGCCACCTAAAATCACTGAAACAGCGAAGTGACCGTTGCCCATAGACAT
>JAAOEG020000029.1:880965-892743 GCA_011763625.2 Papilio bianor | reverse complement strand
CCTAAAAGATGCTGCGGCGTCTATCAAAGATGCTATGGAAGTCCTGGGGGCCCGCACAATATCTGAAGAGACGCGGCAACTTCAGGCCGACAATATCCGCCTGCAGGCCGAGATGGCGGGCCTTCGAAAGGACCTGGCCGAACTAAGGGAGGCTGTGCGGAATCGGGGTTGTGCCACCTCCGACACGGACATGACGTCGAAGGTCGCCCCTGTACGGCCTTCACCACAAGCGGCGCTCTCCGTGGAGGAGATATGTCGAACGGTGATGGTCCAAGTGGGCGGGATGGTGAATGCCCGCCTGGCCTCACTCGAGGACAGACTTCTTCCGGAGAAGATCCTGCGGCCGCAACTTGCGGCTGATAACAAGCGGATGGAGGGACGCTCTTCTGCAGCCGCGACTTCGGGGCGAGCGTCAGTGCCAACCACAAGATCACAAGGAGTGGACAAAGAGAAGGTGCCCCAGGCGCCAGCTCAACCTGGTCCCAGTGGAGTCTCGCGACAGGCTACCTCTGTGCCACCGCAGCGCCCACCGGGCTCTGAGAACCGACCACAGGCGAGATCCAAAGATGCTCCTTCTTCTTCCCTGCCCGCCGCGGGCAAAAAGGGCAAGAAGAAAAAAAGAAACGGGAGGGATGCGTAAACGCATTTCCCAGCGGAAAAAAAAAAAAGAAGGTCTAGTCACCATTTAATTAGGGTAGGATCCGAGCTCCGCAGTGAGTTATAGTGAGCTGATGATGATTATGATGTATCTACAATTATTTTAAAATTTTGACTTGTAACACATTCGCATTAATATCACGTAAAAGGTAGCTGAGTATATACATATAACATATAGTTATCTAAACTGGATTTGTGCTCCAGATTAGATATCTAGTCTATCTAGTGACGCGAGACAAAAGGCCTCCTGAGGATTTTTATTGGGATAATACCACAGTGTTGCCATTTACATGACAAAAACATATTTCGAAAACCAACTTTCGATTAGATGTCAAACTTGTATGAAACATTCTATCTGTAGGTATCCATCATCAGCTCACTATATGTCCCCGCTGAGGAGCTGGGAGCCTACCCAGAGTTAGGGGTCAAACACGCTGATTCAATGCGGGTTGGTTGACTTCACACATATGTTTTTCCTTTTTAGAATTTCTTCGCAGATTTGTGCAGTTTACATCACGATGTTTTCCATCGTCACTACTGGATTATTTCTAGCACAATAAAAAACACAACACAACCATCAATCTTTCATTGACTAACAAGTAACTATCAATAGGAAAAAGATCAAATAAAAACATCATTTATTAACATCACAGTGATAGCATTAATTTCGGCTAAATTGATAAAAATTAGACATCGTTACGTTAATTTGTAACAGCTTAGTAAAAGACTTACTAGAAAGATTTACTGTTTATTGAGATTAATTGAAATAAGGTCAGGACAGCTCTCAATAGATTCTTTTATTTATTTAAAAAGTTATTAACGAATGTTAAGCAGATTTTTTTGCTTTTCATGTTATTTTATCTTATTTTTAATGGGTTATATATATAGTATAAGAATAAGTACTTTTTTATGTAAGTTAGACGTAAATCACCAGGTCATACGAATAAAATGACCAAGAAAAAATGCCATTCCAAAGGAACTCTATTACTCATATAAATCCTGCATACATTTTATGCAAAGATATCAACAGATATGTTGCGTTGGTACTGAAGATACGTATTTGATTAACGTCATAAAATGTGAGAGAGATGAGAGGAGTATGTTAATTATAAGAGTTTGGAATTTCTTGCTTTTTTCTTTTCATTAAAGGTAAAGTCTACAATTTTTAAACTTAGTCTATGGACAGCAGCAGTTATTGCAGTATTCTTACTATATAAATTGACTGCTTTACATATTCGTTTCTAATCCTTATTCTGCTATTGTAGTGAACGATTTTAATTTGCATATGTTTTGATTCAGAATGTATTACAGAGTAAATAATGCGATACACGATTGAAACAGGCAAACTATATAATGTGGTACATTAAATAGTTATTGGCCGGCGTCGCATCCGGAGGGTTGTTCACAATGGCGTAGTTATTGGCATTCCGTTCGCTGCAACTATTGTCAGCGAGCTAATGACAAATCACTGAATCTCGGCGCTCGCTTCACCGCTCCCCGCAATGCTTTATTGATTCCACTTGTACTTCTTCAGTGCAAACAAGACGCTATTTGTGATGTTCTGTTGTACGTCTGTATTGGAGACTTCGTTAGTACCAGTATCGTTTATTTGTAATATAATTGTTTTATTCTAAATTCAAATCGATTGAATATTTTTGATTAAATTCACAAAATCTTAGTTAAATATAATATTTTAAAGTGGTGGATTCCTATAATCTATAACTTATTAATATAAATGCGATAGTTTGGATGTAAGGATGGATGGTTATTTGTTAGAATTGGTCGCCTAAACTATTGAAGGGATCTCTACGAAATTTGTCATAGATGTAGAGGATAGTCTGCAAGAACACATAGAATTTTGATCCCGGAAATAGTTACGGTTCCAGTGCATTTTGTTTTTTCATGTTTACTCGATAATTCCGCAACGGTTCAACATATCTTAATGAAACTTGTCACAGATATAGAACATAGTCTGAAAGAAGATATAGGCTACAAGTTAAGTTTTTTGAAGTGAAAACTTCCTTAGGCTCGTTGTGACATAAAACTCGATGAAACGAAAAAGCGACAGTAAAAGGAGATAAACATATACACCTATAGGATTTAACGTACGAGAGAATGAGATAGAAGATATTATACAGTGTTTCATCCACACATATTCGTGAATATTCGTGAGTCTTCGAAAATTGTCGGTACTGCTCAAGGCATTTTCAAGCAGAAACCGAATACGCTGACGTGGTTGTTGTGGTGCTACACACGACGCTTGGGTCTGAGCATTGTACATGTACTAGTACGTGTGTGTGAGCCTACGTATTCCGAAGCTTAGGTTAACGCATCATAACATCCGTGGTGTATTGTACACGTGTATTGCTTACATTAAACATTTTTTTAAATCATTTATTTTAACAAAGTGATTTCTTAAGTATGCCGAAAACGAATGCAGAATATTGTCTTGATTATCGGAGAAAAAAAAAATCGAAACCTAAGTGTTTATATCATACTCCAGTTACCATAAACCACTTGTATCTTTCATCGAAAATGTAAACTAACAGACCGAATAATTTTATGTAATATATACGTTAATAAAATGTAAAATATTTTTTCAATTTGGTATATCAATGTCATCATTATTAAACCTCACAATTATCCTACTCCTGATATTCCACATTCATCTCATTTTCTTGAAGTTGAAATTTTTGAAGGTTTCACTTCTCTCACGTGTTTTTATTCTTTACGATGGTACTTACATTTCACATAATGTAACATATTGTCAAAATCATTGATTAAATCGATCGAGATATTGAAAGGGGACCTCTAAGAATATGATATAAATTGAAATCTCTCTGTTAGAAGATCAAACGACCCCTTCTCCTTTGTGGGTTTCCTTGCAATATTGCGTGCCGATGTCGCGTAACAACAACCTTAATGTGTTATTTTGTCATTCATGTGTATTATTAAATAATAACAGTAATAAATTTTAAAATAATCACAAAAACTCGACTAAGGCAACCTGGACAAAAATACCTATTGAATGGCATGTCATTTGACAGAATAAGTCCAGACGTTTTAAACTACAGTAGCAAAAATTACTTACCATTAAGGGTAAAAAAAATTGGTAAAATTTACGACGGTCAGTATCTATTTTAGTAAGACTTAGAGATAAAACGGTTCTTATATTTTATTTTATTCAGGTCGTAATTGCTGTGCGGGTGCCATTTAACTCGCAGTGGTCAGGAAACAGTCAGCGATTGTAATTTGTGGATGAAATTAAAACCGTAGCAACACCACGTTAGTGCGTGCGAATTTTTAATTTAAATATGTCGCTTAAATAATTAAGAATATACTTAACATTGTGACTTCATCTCAAGAATTTCACTATAACAGTACTGAAAAGGATGGAAAAGCCGCCGCGGAGATTTCGATGTAATTTGGAATAAACTGAACAACTAATTTAAAAGAAAACATAAATACTTAAATTGAAAATTGAAAATTTGAAAATAAAAGACAGTCTAATAAACTATTGCGCAACACTATTTTAATGCAACTAACAAAATGTTTCATAAAATATAAAAAAAAGACAATTCTAAATTTAAAAATTATATTAAGAATAAAAAGAATACACAGAAACCTCTTTGGTGTAATGCGTCGGCAACAAGTACTTACAAACTGACAATATGACTTTCTTTTTTGTTTTTTTATTGATACATTAGAATATTTTTGGTTATATAATCTATATTCTTTTCATCTTTCCATCAAAGCTCTAGGCTTGTGCTACGATATGGTTTACGACAATAGTCGACTTTTTTGTTTCGAATTATCGACCACTTGGTCGGAAAATCGTACACTTGACAATTAGTCTATTAGCGCTTTGGCCGTTGATTGTTGACTAAGATAATAATAATTTAAGTATATTTTTCATTTTATACTTTATTTTCCATTTTACGTTAAAAAAATAAATTCTTAAAAGTACATTCCTTAAAAATTAAAACTTACACAGGCGTCAAATATCTCGCATTCGTAGCGAGTAAAAAAGGTTTGTCAGCGCCCGCTCCGGTCACGTCGCTAAATAATAAAGGTTCTTTCTGTTTCTTTTAATTTAATCTCTTTGTAACACCTGTTTTATAATGAGGCTTGTTTGTACAAATAAGTGAGGCGTGAAAATATTTACTAAAGTATTACTTTGTTATATTTTCTGTTCATGTTCTCTTTATAATTTAATATAAGGAATTATTTTCCGAAGCAAAGGAATACTTTATAATCATAATATACGAGTATACAACTTGCAACATGACCTTAAATTTATAAGTTGCACTAGCATTTGACAGCGAAATCGTCCGCGTCGCATTTAAAAACTTAACTCGTAGCGTGTGTGTCTTCCAGGCTATGTTCTATATCTGTGCTAAATTACATGGATGCGTTGAGCAATTGTGGATATATCTTCAAACACCCAACCATCCATTTAAACATTGGTAAGGTTATTGGGAATATACTTTTAGTTTTTCTGATTGATTTTTAACGGCTTTTGATCGTCCGCGCGAAATTAAAAATAAACCTAGTAATAAATATATGTATCTATGTTATTCAGTGATAATGTAGCTTTCTAATGGCAAAAGGAATTCTTAAATCAGTAAATTGCAAGAGACCTAATGCTGTACTCAGAGTCTCGAAGTCGCTGTCGCTGTAGGTTTAGCATAAAATATATCCTAAGGCACTCCCTTAGTGAGTGCGGCAGTTAGTTATACAAAAGCCTATGACAAGAAACAATAGAATTAAACTCTATCGCTGTGTATCCAGGTTAGATCAAGTTTATTCAAACTTAGAAGGAATCTTATTCAACATGTTTGCGTGTAGTGTAATTTAATTGTGGTCCAGTACGTATGCAGGTAGGTCAAGTCGTGACCATTACGCTAATGGAGTGGCCGAGGAATATTGCTCTGCTCTGTCAATATATAGTTATAATTTATTGTGTAGCCTCTCGTTTAAAATCACAGATATATGGACAATGTAAATAAAGGTTTCATAGTAAAGTTCTATATTTGTCTGTGGATAAATTTTTATGATAATTCTTTCCATGAAAATGTTACAAAATTTCTTCTAAATTAAAAAAGCCTTTTAAGGTTACATACATTTGAAACTAGTGCAATGTGCAGTGCTGAAATGTTTGAAATGATCCCTGAAGACAGACAGCTTAGTACGATCCACACCACCTACTGCTTTTCGCAGAATTTCCTGCCTCGCACAGCCGCCTTGTGAGACGGTATGTCGTCGGCAGTTTTTTACACCAGTAAGACTTAGGCTTCTTCAAGAAGCGAGCGTAACTCTTTCTCAATAGCCGTCAATGCATGTGTAATTCCTCTGGTGAAGTCATGTCATTGGTCTGTTTTTTGCCCCCTTCTCACATTAAAAATAAATTTTTCCTTACATATGAAAATTTAAATAATAAACAACTGACTACTTATAATTATAATGCGTATTCAATATTCAAGATTGCATCAATAGAGCGTTCATCTTTTCAAGTTCACTGGTGGGCGTAGTTCCATTTATAAGTTCATTCCCAGCTCAATGAAGTTGTCAAACAAGTACTGTCAACGCCGACGCAATGATTTTGATTTAGCATTTAATTAAATATGCAATCAGAATTTCAATTATTGTTACTGCACTCTTGATTGCTCAATAACTGCATGTTAGGTAGACAATAAATATTTTTAGGTTATAAAATGTGCCTCTCTGACAAATTAACACCATTCTAATGTTTTGAACAATTTTACTTAAGACGTTTGGATGGATGGATGGATGTATGGACATTATAAATGCGAATGCTTAGATGGATGGATGTTTATTTATCAAACGTCCAGTACGGCTCAACAGATTTCGACGAAATTTAGCACAGATATAGAACACATTTTGGATGAACACAAGGCTAATTACTAAATGTTTGTTTAATCTCGCGAGGACGGAGTCGCGTGCAAAAGCTAGCATAGTGTATAAGCCGTTTCAATTGAGGGCCTAAAGTTTGACACAAACGTGTCTTAGCCATATAACATTCTGTAGATTTTCTTTATAAATGCAATTAATTGGCAATTGTTGGATTCAGTAAAAAAGACACGAGGGAAAATTATTTATACACATTTCAACCATCCTAAAGCTACATTTTTCGACGATAAAATAGTGAATGTTAACATGAGTAGGTTTTATATAAAAGATTCAATATGTTCGCAGGTTGTTGGTCGGTTTAATTCAATGTTGGCTATCCGCACCGTAACAACATGTCAACACCACTCCGCACAATTGTGTTTTAAAAATGCCACGTATTATTTCTGGTAGAACTGAAGCGCACTTGGTTGTTACAATTTCTGCTCAATTGTTTGGAGAATTAAATACATTAAAAAACCCTTACGCTTAATAAACTTATTGGGTAGGTAAAGATGATAAATTTGATTTCCTGATAAATAAACTACCTCTAACCCACATTTTTTTTAGGAAAGCTTACGTATTGGTTCAACCTGCAATGAAGACAATTTAAAATCTTTGTGTTAAATCTTGGAATTTTTATTGGTGGAACAATTTCTATTTTTCTATGTCTAGTGCCATCTTCTTTACCTTTTATTACGACACGACGTCCACTTCCTCCTTTATCTGTTTCATGTATCAATCTTTGTCTTCGCATATTTTGCCTTCTATTTTAAGAATATTTTATACATAAAAAAACATACTAAATTGTGCCGTAGCTTAAGTCTAAAACGTATGAAAATGAAAATATGTAATATTTAATCTTATTCAATTCAGTTACTTGAATATAATTCAAATATTATTATAAATATGCTTACCAAAATTACCTCATAACAATAAACACTACGTTTCATGTCTCATAATATTAGTATAATGTAACGAAGACGAGACGAGCGTTTGCGAGCTCCTCTATATCAAAACATTTTGTCGTTCTCCGGCACTCTAACGAGGTTATATTGCTGTTCTAACTCACGTCTCATTTCCATTGCAAAACTATCGCGCCCGGGAACTTAGTTGAATAATAATCGCCGGGAGATGGGACTCGTTACCGTGGATTTTATGTATTATAATATCGAATGATTACAAGTTATTCGAAGAGAAATAAGTTTAAGTGAATGTTAAAGTCTTCCCTCCTTCCTTATGATTTAGAATAGTTAAGGTAGTTATATCAATATTCTCTCTTCATTATAGTTTCCATTTTGTAATAAAGAACATCTTTCTAATATTAAAAATGTTATTGTTTAGATATATGTGTATCCATGCATGGATGTTTGTTTAAAGATATCTTTAAAAGACTCAACAGATATCGATGAATTTTGGCACACATGTAGAACATAGGCTGGCATAAGACATAGGCTACTCACTAAGTATGTTATAATTCCGCATGGACGAAGACACGCAAAGGCTAGTAATGTCTAAATTAAAAAACTGGAAATAACAATTGAACAAAGTTATATTTCCATTTTAGAAACCCGTTCAAATACAACGATTAAGGACTAAGATTGACTCATTATTGTAGAAGCTTTTGAATCTTAAGAAGTATTTGTAACAGTGGAAAATAAGCAGTAAAAAGGACATTAAAGAATCGTTTAGCTTTCTTAGAGACAGTTTAGAGCCACGTTAAACTTATTTTATGAGCCAAATGATAAAGCGCTCTTTAAGACCCTGTTAATCAAAGACAGGTGTTTAAATGCAGTTTACTTTAAGGCTTGCTGATTAAGACTCTACACTGATGACAGTCGCTTAGCAGCTTCGCAAGAATGGGCCTGCTCGCCCGGTGTAATACCACGACCATACAAAAGACAGGCGTGATGTGGAAGCTATTCCGCGTTTCGCCTGATGAGTGTGGTGCCGGAGGCCTAATTTTAGTCTTCTTTCCCTACCCATCCTTATCTTACAAGGAAAGGATGGGAAGGCGAAGTGGACTTGACGGAGGAGGATATTCATAGGATGTGGAAATATTCTCTTTCAGTGCGTCTCCTCCTCCGTCGATTTAAGGTAGGCAACGCATCTACAATTGTGGATGTCTACGGGCAGTGGTCACTTCGCTATTTTAGCGATTTCAGGTGGCCACTAACTCGCTTGGCACCTTGTAATATAAAAAAAAAGACTACTCATTTAGTATTACTTCAGAAGTGTTATAAACAGCCAAATGTATTGCTACAACTAATTAGTTATCTAGATTTAAATGAGTAAATCTTAATATAAAAACACTAGTGTTATCTTTAGCATTGCACACACGTCGCCCGACATACCGCCGTCAGGAGCAACTGGCGTGAAACTAGATTGTACTCCGCTGAATCGCAGCGCCGCGCCGCGCTGTACCACGCCATGACGTCGTGCTGTATTAAATTTTCCGAAAACGTGCCGTCTGCAAACTGCCGATATATTGGATCAAGAACACGTATCGAATAATCTATGAAACGACTAACATTTCTAACGGAATGCTATCGGAAATGCTCCGTAACCGAAAAGCTGTGTTG
This sequence comes from Papilio bianor, assembly GCA_011763625.2. Taxonomy (NCBI): domain Eukaryota; kingdom Metazoa; phylum Arthropoda; class Insecta; order Lepidoptera; family Papilionidae; genus Papilio; species Papilio bianor. Next base: position 883,597 of record JAAOEG020000029.1, on the reverse strand, counting down.
AAACGGTAAAAGGTCGTATAGTGGAGAAAAAGGGAATGCTGAGGTTTAATTTCCGAATTTACAAATAGTACAGCAAAATCGGTATTCAATTTTTTTGTAAATTCAACCACGCATCATGTACAAGTTTTAATAATATTATAAATGAAGAAGTTTACATAGATGGATGGATGTTTTTTAGAGTTTGTCGCCTAAATCGCTGAACGGATCTCGATGTAATTTGACACAGATGTAGAGGATAGTCAGGAAGAACAAATATGTTACATTTGATCCCGGAAATAGGTACGGTTACCAAGGGATAACTAGTTTTTTGTTATTTACATGTTTACTCGATAATTCCGCAACGTGTCTACATATCTTGGTGAAATTTAACACAGGTATAGAACATGTGACGGAATAACATATAGGATACTAAGTTCTATTTCAATTGAGCGCTGATGGAGTTGCGGGCGACAGCTGGTATTTAATAATATTCATAATAAACTCTTTGGATGCAGTTAATTAAATATGAGGTACTCAATAAACATGTTTGACAATATTTTCATCGGGATGAGAGCGGATAATTTTTCACTACCCACTTTGGTGCTCTCGAGGTAATTAAATAATATAATGGTGTGGTCTAATATTAAACTTTATTATAAAACAAAAAACAATTTTAATTAAATAAATAATTCATTACAGCGCGCCATCGAGTTTGAGCTTGTTTTCTTCCTTCTCAGCCATATGACGCACACAGGTGGGCATATGCCTCCCAATATCGCCACCATAGTCGGTCCTGTGTCATCCGCATCCAGAATGAACCATAATTGAATCATATATATATATATATACCTACCCACGCTTGTTTACAAAATAATATATTTACCTACTTATAAATAGTAGATATGTCTAAATCAGCTCTGAGCCGGCTTAAAATTCAGCTCACATAGACTTGAACCCCTGAGCTGTAGCTCCACGGTTAAATTGGCAGCTCACGGCTCGCGGTGATGACGAGTCGCGAGCTGTCTGGGTTTTCGCACTCCGTAGTTCAAAACGTAATTTTTAACTCTGAAGGTTCATCTGTAAGTAAATCTAGCTGGTCTGCGAGCTGATCTGATCTGCTTCACACATGCGAACCGTGAGCGAATCTGTAGGTCAAAATATTTAGTTGAGCTATCCATGGCTAGTTATGGTTGAGTTGAAATGAAAATCGCCATCCGCCCATCACTAGCACCGTACCTCACTATCAACGCTTGTAATAACTTAATAAAATACATCGTTTAAAACAACAATGGACTTTTAATTAGATGGCATAATTAACTCTGAGAGATGCTGGTGACGTCAGACGATATCTCATTTCTCCTGAAACCGACATACGACAATGCCCCGCCAATGATAATGAAAAATTAATAGCCCAATTAATTTCAAGCACAAAATATGTTGTGGTCACAAATTTATAAAATATGTTTTATTAAAGCCATTTTAAAAATGGTTTTTCTGTAAGATTACAACCCGTAGGTAGTAAATATGCCAATGGAGAGCAAAGTTGCTGTTTTAATTATTTATCAAGTGACATTGGCCGTTATGACGCGACGTCCACTGATGCGTGTCCGGCGAGCTCGACGCTGTTTGGTTAGTTAAAAATGAATGCCGGAACTTTATGTAAATTGTACTCGTTAATAAAGTCTCGTGTAAATACTGTAGGCACTTTTACAGTGCGATGAAAAACGCTAGTATATTAATTTTTTATTGTTTTTTTTTCTGAAATCATATGTAGTAGTCGAACCGTGGTAGGCACTTTAACATCTTCGCACGAATGAGCCGGCTCGACCGGTATAATACCACGCACAGAAGACAGACGTGAAGTGGAAGTCATTCCGCGTTTCGTCTGATGAGTGTGCATTCCGGAGGCCTAATGCTAGTCCTCTTCCCCTTTCCACCGTTTCATCTAAGGATAGGATGGAAAGAGGAAGTGGATTTCACGGAGCGTAGGAAGAGGAAATGTTCTCTTTCAGTGCGTCTCCTCCTACGTCGATTAAAGGTAGGCAACGCATCTGCAATTGCGGATGTCTATGGGTAGCGGTCGCTTCGCTATTTCAGCGATTATAACTGTCCGCTTGCTCGTTTGCCACCTTGTAATATAATAATATATATATGTAATATATATATATAATATATATATATATATATATATATATATATATATGTAACTCTTTTTATAGGGATGAATATGATGACTATTATTTAGCTATTAAGATAAGTAAGAACAAATCAAAAGTAGCATAAGCTAACTTAATAACTTTGATCTCTGTATTGCACTTAACAGATTGCTATCTCAGGACTATGAAACAATAAGCTTTTAAGCTTTAATCTGTTGAGTAAAGTCAATCGAATTAGAGCCGTTATCAGTTGAGTTCAGGTGTCCTTTGCCAACTCGATATCTCTTCGTGGAGTTTCACTTACATTCCTTTCAGTGCCGTCTGGTTTCAATTCTATTTTGTTTTCAAAGGATAAGAATACTTAACAGGCAGTATGATTCAATTTATCAGGTTACATTCTTGCGGAATTAAAAAAATATTTAATTAGTAGCCTATGTATTCTTCCAGACTTTGTTCTACGTGTATACCAAATTTCATCAAGATCCATTTCACCGTTC